>JAQFZA010000514.1:0-18467 GCA_034695115.1 Desoria olivacea | reverse complement strand
ATTCCAAAGAATGGGTGGAGAGGAGACTGGAGGAAGTTGATAATATTCAAATGGAAGGGGATGATATGAAAAGACATTTTTAATGGACCTCTTGAGATTTTGGGAGATGGGAAATGCGAAACAATGGGAAACCACGGGGTAATCGTTCCTTCCTTTAAATGTCTCTTCATACAAACTCTAATCACCCTTCCGTCTACTTACGTGTCGACACCAACTGTCCTGTCTCCCCTCCTGTCTTGTCAACAAAGGGCTCATCCATGTCCTATATGAGGGCCATCTTTTTAGTTACTTTACTCACAGTCTCGCAGTTGACACTAGTGTAGTCTCAGCGGCTGACGTTCAGTATGTCCTTGCAATCAATCAAGGGATCTTAAATCAGTTGATGAATTAGAAGATGTTGGTTTTGATTTTTTTAGAATATATTTTTTATTGCAATATTTATGTCATGGAATACATTTCAAGTTGTCTTTTAATTTATGAAGATGGAACATTGGTTGTGGTTTTTTCTAGTTTTACAGCAAGTTTTTTATAGAAAAAATACTAACACCAAAAAATCGAAATTGATATATTTTTCAAATCTGCATAACATCCGCTACATCGTTCTCTTATTAGTATGGGATTGCTTTTATTTCGTGATACTTAAGCTTCAGCCATAATTGTTAATTGCAGTTCAAGGCAGAAAAAGTACGAAAACTTACGCATATTGTTTTAAATTTACACCAAAAAGAAGAAATGCATTTATTAATTGTGATCTCTGTTTATAGAAAACATACAAAAACGCCTGTTTTTATTTCCTGGGACAAAACGACCTAACACAATGTCAGAATTCACACAAGGTGATGACTCACTTTGTTCACAAAGTGTCTAAACATGAAATGCTAAACGAACCGGCAATTCTATTAAAAACTCAGCCAAAAAGTCTTTCGTCTTTTAACTTCAGATAATTAAAATCCTCCCCGTCAACCCAAATATTGAAAACCCTCCCTTCAAGCCGTCCACCCACTTCATCCAAAGCCGTCACTCCGGAAACAAAGGGCAGCTTTGCGAAAAGATCGGAAGTTGAAAAGTGTCTAAAACAAAAGAATCCTCTTCAGATAAATTAATTAGTCCATACGAAGAAGAAACAGCCTCCATCTCCATGTAAACATTTAAAGGAGTGTGGGAGGGAGGGAGGGAGGATATAATAGCTTCTTATAATTAATCCCAGCCTACGGACATTCTCCTAACAGTTTCGTAATCTGGACAGGGAAAAAGAGGACAGGAATTAAGTCCAATGTTCCTTAAACGGAAATAGGTTTCCTTAAACTACCCAACACGATGTGTTTGTCCATATCCCATCCGAATTCAGGATTCAATCTCTTCAGAGCCTCTGAATTGCCAACATATTACGACATAAAGACAAGAAGGGCATAAAGGACTTTTGTGTAAAAGACCACTTTCACTTTTTTCCCTCCTTTGTTGTGTACACTTCTACATTCGGCTTTGGACTCCGGGAGACTCTACCAGCCTTATCTTTGTTAGTGTACAGAGGAGAGGAAGAGACCGAATTCATCAGATAAGACATGGCATAACACGTACCTACCTACCTACCCTTCCAGTACAACTTCCTATACTTTAGCATACATATAATGTATATGGTGGAGCATAACACGGAACATAAGATACAAGATAAGTTCCATCCCGAGACTAAAACGGCCTCCAGACAACCTTGTAATTGTCTTTTTAAATTGAGAAAAAACAAGTCCTTTATTCCTTCCTCTGTCTCAACAATCTCTCACTTATCTGGAGGAGAAAGGGATGGCTTGCAAATTGGGGGAAAAATGAGCTCCAAATCCGTATGCCCACTTAAAACCATTCCAAACTTATTTCTATTTTTTTGGAGGCTTATGCAAGCTTTTGCTTATGAAATTCGAGCCTGTAGCCTGAAAATATGTATACGGCGTACACTACACAGAGAGACAGTGTGTATGTCGGTTGGGACCGAGGACGACGGGAGATGCATTCTGATTGGAGATTTAGGGCATTGGACGTGTAAAGTTAAGCAAGTTTTAAATGAAGGCGTCAAAAAGTAGTTGAGGAAGTCAGGACGCGTGACGGAGCGTTAATTACTTTTCTTTCTCTTCATTTACTTCGAGGAGAATTAATTCTGGACTACAAAGTTACTTCTTTTTTGTCAGAGAAGGCTGTTTGAATTTGAAGAGGAGATACATAGAATACACACCCCACCCACCACCTACACTACACAATGCCTGCCTGCCTTGGTTTGGTGGATGGAGTCCGATGGAGTCCAAGCCTCCTTTTGTCCCTTTGTTTTTAAGGGAATCTTTGAAGAGGATGAGGCAAGCCATAATTTCCCTTGTCAGCCTCCTGTCCTCCTACCCTACCCTGTAATAATGAACCTACCTAAGTTTGTAACTTGAAAGTGTAAACAAGGGGCCGTTTATAAAATACGAACTAGGGCTAAACGGTATCTTAAATTTACTTGTTTTTAATTGTGGTTCTTCGTTTAAAAGGCTTTGTGATCTTGGAGACTTTACGGAGGATTTTGGTGACACTTATGTATAGCTGATAGGATTTTGGAAAATGTGTAGTAGTTCATTATGCAGAGAAAGTAATTAGGTAAGTGGACAAATCTAATACGGATCGAAAATTGATGATTTTAGACTGTTTTTCATAGCCGATCAATCAAAAGTGCAAATTAATAAAATGAAAAGTCGATTTTATTTATGTAATTATTTTGAGGACAAATTGTTTGCATTCTAGTAGGTATTTTTAAGCTGAAATGTCATCCGTCCCGTTGTATAAAAGCGACTAAAGTTGACATGGGAATAGATAATGAACAGTCCCTGTAAAAAAATAAAAAATAAAAAATCCATCCCAATTCCACCTGAGAACAGAGTTAACATCTTTAAAAAACAGTGTAGGGGGACTATCCATAAGGCCAAACAAGGGAAATATGAGGAACCACCTCTGCTTTCTCCGTGAGAGAAAGTAAAGTCATACTGCCCCAATTCTCCCTGCAAACACGGGCTTCCATACCCATCGTCCCCCATCCTACAGGCAATACAATATGATTTAATTGGCCTATTCCTCTACCTCGTTATTTATTCCCCAGATTCTTGATAAGTCTTCCTTCCTACAAACTCCGTAGAAGGAAGACGTCATTCAGGTAATAGAGAGGCTAAAATATTATGAACCACCAGACAGGCATTTACATTGCCTGGTGAATGGAGGGCATTTGCGAATTTCAGCATAAAAATGAAATAATTCCAGAATCCTCAGAAACCATTCGCTATAGGCAAGAGTGGTGGTGGTGATGTTAGATGCCTAGGCAGTATGTGATGGGCCAACTTCCCCTCTGCCTCTGCCTAGGCCATTTCCCTTTGAATTTTCCATTTTGGCAATAGAGATTTAAAGGATCTCTCCGTGTGTAACGAGGCAACGTGACATTTCCTGGCCTTTTCATGCATTGTTTATATACATCTCCCTCTTCCACTTTCTTACCCTCTTCTTCTTCTTCCAGGCACAAATATTATTATAGTTTGGCCACCACCACCACCATCATCATCATCCACTACTACTGCCTGCCACTCCAGTCCTAAAGTACTAGACACGGTGGTATCTAGTATCTTCGGGTAGTATGAGTCACTTGACGGAAGCCAGTACCACCGAAGCTAAGGCTCTACATTGAAATAAAATGGAGGAAGGAAGAGATACGCTGGTTGGGATGAGCTCATTCAAAATCAGCCAGTCGAACAAAATCCAAGAGTTTCAATTTCACAGACGGATTTCTGCAGGCTCAACGCGTCGTCTGCACTTCTTCCCTCTCTATTACACTCTTATATGTACATTGTACACATACAGACATGACATCCCCCATAATAGGCCCTCCTCGGAGTCATCCATCCCCAAGCCAAGTAGGATGATGCCCCAACTGAAAAAAAAACAGGGTCAGTGGGGGATTTCAAAAGTCAAGGATTCGAAACTTTAAAGACCTCCCCCTTTAAAATCCCTTTTTCATGAAGGAGGATTGTGGGTGTTGAGGTCGAAGTTCATGGATGACTCCCTCTACTAGCTGATGGCCTACTGGTATTGTGTGGAATGCACATCAAGATAAGTACCGCTTCTGGTTTGCTTGGTGATATTGCACCCATTTTGGCTATTCAACGACTCAGCCTCTCGCCTTCTTAAGGACCTGGTGGTGTGGATATGGTTAGGAGGAACACGGACGTATATATAGTTAGTAGGATGAATATAGGAAGGACATGTACGAGATATCCGGATAGGGAAGGAACTTATGTGAATAGCCCTTTAAGAGGAAAACTTCCGCTTATATTCCACTTCCTGGGTACACAAAACAAGGAATTCTGAGGACAATTTACAAGAGAGAAAGTTGCTTTTATTTCTCACGTCTTTCTCTCTTATTCGCTACTCCCATTCTGGAAATCTTGAACGGACGATTATACCTTTGCATGCTGTCCCTAGTGTTTTTTTCTACCTTCTGCATGGAACTTGGTTTCAGCTCATGTTGGACAAAAGTCTGCTGTAGTTTCTGTTGGTAGCAGAGTTACGTAAAACCTAGCACAGAGCTGTTTTCAGTGGTTTTAAACAGTTGTTTTTTACATTAAAACCCATTAAAACCCATTAAAACCCATTAAAACACAGCAAAATTCAATAAAACCCAGTGGTCTTACCTAGTCGTTTAAAACAACAGCGTTACCCTGGTTGGTAACTAAAAGTACCATTGGCCTCGATTTAAGGCTTCAGATTTAGTTGGAATTTTACAATTCAGGTGCGGTTGTGTTTAAAGTTGGTGTAGGTTTAGGTTTGTAGGAAGCCGAACAACTAAGAATCACTAGGAATCTTACCGTAGGCTTATACCAAATAGGAATCGGATACATTGGACACACACAGGGCTATGCAACCTTATTGGACACATCCATCTCATCATTCCAAACAACATTTCTTGCATTCTTTTTTAAGTCTGAAATGGATCCGGGATAGAATTCCTTCCACCCAATCACCACAACTTCTTCAAAATAAATATCCCCTTTCATTTCAAGCTCTATTTCTCACTAATAAATTGAGCTAATAAAGAGTTTGTGGTCGTTACTCTTGAAATTTGACTCAGGTTGTGTCTTTATATCATTTAATACATCTTCCGCCGTGTATTTTGCAGAAAGCTGAGGGTATTTATGATTTCCCTTCCTTGACTTTCCACAGTATCACAATAAGACTTAATGACCTCCGGTGAATTTCGTCCACTTGATGCAGAAGTGGAAACTGGCAACTTTTTGTGGTTTTATGAAGTCACATGGAAGTTCATGGATTTAGATGAGAAAAGTCCTTCTTATCAACTTCCTCTCCCATTAAACGGAGGATTCCTGATGGATTTCAATCTCTTCGGTTACTCCTGTTTTAGAAATCTGCTGAAAGCCTAGAAGATTTTGTACGTTGAGGAGGACTGGAATCTGGAATGAAATATTTATGTTAGGGAGAGAGAGAGATGAGTAATTTCAGTAATTTAGTTCGTATAATAATATATTGTGGGCTAGGATGATAAAGTCCCTTGTGATGTAATAACAAGTCCATGAGTTCATTTGTAATGAAGACGGAAGTGATTACCTTTAGGAAATTGGTATGAGAAATGTGGATTAGCACCTTTGTTGATTTAGGGACTCGGGGAGAGAATTCCTGCTTATCGCCACATCACCTCTTGCCTACATCAGACCAGATTCCTTTCACTACTTCCCATTACAGAATTGAATGACCATTAAATCGGACCATAAAATCAGACCAGGCCTCTCAGACTAACAACACCATCAACTCAAAAAGCTATTTTCTGCCCACAAAGCACTTTCCAGTCTCAAATCTCAGACTACTCTGGAGGATCTAGAATGTAGACTGTCTGGGATTTAACAACTTACAAATTACGACAAGGATTTCCTAACGGCTTTATCCAAAGCTTTGGTTAAATATGAATTTAGCAGTTATGTTGTATGTAGTATGCTAGTTGATTTATCGGGAACTTCTTTATTTGAAGGTCTGTTGGGATTGTTATTTGTCAGGTGGGGCTGATTCTAACTGACGATTTCAAAGATTCCATTGATGCATTGTTTAACTTTTTCTTCATATCTACCTTTTCCAATCCAACCTAATTTTTTTTAAAAATATCTGTACAAATATTTCTTCTGGTGTTCCAGCAATCAAGGACTTTACCTTAAGTATCTTAATATTTACTGGTACAGTCGAAGCTCGATTTGGTAAACTTGGTGGTTGGCAAATAGTTTTACGAAATCAAAAGTTTACTAAAAGCAGATTTGTGTCTAGAAGTCAGATTTACTTATTTGTTAGTATTTAGTATACACTTCTACTATCTTCATAAAAGAAGTCGACCAGCATCAATTTTGACAAATGATACACCGTTTTGACCAAAATTTGATGCTTAAACCGAATATGCAATAAAAAATTGGTGACAAAGACCGGACTTCGAGATAAAACCCGAAAACCCGATTTTTTTCAATTTAGTTTCGACAGTTTTAAAATTAAATAGCCTTTCATAAAATACATATCTTGGAGTTTTGGATATCGGTTTAACGGTTATTGAGGAATCGAGTAATGATTTTTTAAAGTCTTACCCTTCTGTAACGCTCCAAATATATTAAATTGAACAACGTTTGGTGGAAACTGAGTTGCGCCTGACCGAGCGATAGCGTAATCCTCATATTTTCCAGTAACAAGTTAATCCGTCAATTTCCCCAATTCCTGGAAAAGTGTCAAAAAACGTCGGTGCTCTCTGCGAATACCAACTTTCAACGAAAACGTTATTGTAAGTTTAATTTCTATTGAAATGACATTGTGGATTCGTATATTAACCCATGTGATCGGATAAATAATTACGAAGCTGCAGTTAATTCTAAGCCGTCCATTTCAATTTATTTCAAGATTTTGAAAACAAAGATTTTTTTTACAATTTGGTGTCGACAGTTTTAAAATTAAATGGTATTCACACTTCTCGCAAAAACTGCTACGCAACATAAATTTTGCAAGTTTGCGACGTCAAACGCGTGATTCATGACACAATTAACAATCATAATGTAGAATTATTCTTTAATTCCTTCCTACATTAAAATATCGCTATAAATGCGTTTTTAGATTAATTTGCAAGCTTAAAATACTTGTTCTTTAAAATATCCTAAAACATCGATTCGACTAATTTTCAAAACACAACTTTGCCGATAATTTCATAAACATTTTTATTTAAAACATAGTTTGTCTTGTTTGGTCCTAGTATTCCAGTTTTCCATATTTTAGCCAATCAGCCAAAACAAATCCAGTAACCCAGTAAAATTCCTCACCGATTATCTGTCTAAAGAGGGTACTACGGAAGTCATGCAGCTTTCTCAAACTGACCGAATCGAATTGCACAACCTTCCAAAATATGGATTATGAAACTTTTCCAACCTCCAATCAAAATTAGATGGGAAAGCAAAGTGGCCCATACGTACGTATCTTTATTTGAATACAGAATAAGTCCCCGGCATGAAGAATAAGGAAGCCAGATCGTTCATCCGTCAGAAAGCAAAGGATAATGACATCCAACCCGATCCTCCCTCCCACCGACTGGCTGGTTATAAGGTACCCTCTGTTTGTTAAACTCATTAAGCCCTACTGTTAATTAAGAATAAGTGATTGGAGTATATAAGGGAAAGCGTGGAAAAATATTTATGTCCAAGACTATAGACAAAGAATATTGGAGGAGAGCTTTGGCTGGGTGAATTAAATAATCCCCTGTCTCGCCATAGGATCAACTCTAATTACAACTTAAAACAATAAGCCCTCCTTCCTTCCTCTCAGTCGTCAACAAGTCTATCTGTATCTATTAGTATTAGTCTTGAGACGACGATTACTAACAACTTTGCCCACGAATTAGGAATAAAAAGGAAGATTCAAGACCGTTAGTTAGTCGAATTAAGGAGCAAAGCTAGAAAAAGGATATTCAAGAATGTTAATTGGAAATTAATTTCGATGACCGAGTTGGGTGTCAAATACAAAGACATCTTGTGCATGCAGTAATGTAATAATTACAGTTGGAGGGAGGGAGGGCAGTTCTATTGTATTGTATTATTTCCACAAATTCTAGGATAACTCGTTTTTTTTACCGGAAAAATTAATAAATTTGCCACATTTTGTGGTTATGTTTAGATTTTGACTTTTTCGAGGTACTTTACAAAACATTTAAAACAGATTGGAGTTCCCCACAGAGAAGTTTAAATCTAAATCTGAGGATGGTGTACCCCTCCCTTGGAGGAATAACATTTCCAGTGGTTTCGAATCCAGAATAAAAAAGAGGCTAGAAAGATTAAGTTCTTTTAAGGAAGAAGATGTAGAAGAGAGAGAGTAAACATTGGCTGTCCATTTATAATGAATGCTGTTACTATTAGGAATGTGTTAGTGGAGGGTAACATGACCCCAGGGAAGGATCCATCTATCTAACAATCCAACCAGCCATGCACACGCGGCCACGCTCCACCATTGAAAACTGCATCGGCCTTCCCTTCATGAAATATGACAGGCACATGGAAATGTAACGAAGGATGAGAGAGTGAGGGGAGTAAAAAAAAAAATCGGATAGCTGCTCCCGGATAAAGTAGACAGAGGTGTGCAAAGTAGTCGTATTTTAAAATTTATTTTGGAAAAGTATTTTTTTTAAATGTATTTTATCCAAGCAATATTCAAAACTGCACTGAAATGTTGGAAATAGAAGTATTTTTTTTCTACCTGATCTTTGCAAAATGATTTTGATGAAAAAAGATTTTTTTTTCTTAATTTTGTGGCCTTCACTTCACAATTTTATTTAATTTTTGTCGCAAAATGTTGAAACTTTTTAAAAAAAAACAATTAAATGTTGTCACAGGAATGTAATGATCTAAAAAAAGTATAGAAAAGAATTTTCCGCAGTTTATCTTTCATCAATATTCTGTTGCAAACGGAACTATAAGTTGTTGGCCAGTTCTGGTAGGATAAGATATATGGATGCCCGGTAGTAGTAGTTCTTAAATGAAATGATGGATTGTTAGGTGGAAATGTAGTAGTAAAGTAGTAACTGCCTCGTCAGCCAGCCGATCGATAAGCAATTAGTGCAAAAATCTCCTCGTCTCTGTACAGTTCCAACTGTAACTGGAGTTCGTGCTTGTGGGGGTATATGTTTAACATGCAATACAGTTTAGTTGCTAGGAGTAGTGCTAGGCTATGAGTAGATCTATAGCAACTCCGACCTTCTTTCTTAAAAAAACGGGACTGTTAAAATCCAGAGAGATGAACTGAAGCAGACTTTGATAGATTAGGTACAACACTTGGAAGCACTTTGACATACAATCCATGCTGTACGACTATAGATCATATACCATACCGCCCGTCCTAAGTAACTAACCCCCTCTTCTATTCCATATCTTTTAATGTCCTCACTGTTTCTGTGTACATTTAACTAGGCTAATATAGTTTATGGAAACAACTCCAAGGTCCATGTACTTTTTTTCTTGTTTTCCTGCATGTAAATCTACTTTTAAGTCTCAGAAGGATCTGTTATAGAAGCCAAATTGGAAAGGCCGGTGACTTTTAATTCGCTTCAATTGACTGTCCCTACCATTCTCAATTGATTTGGATGATCATAGATCTCCCCATTGTGTATGTTATGGACGAGGGACACGGAACTATGGTTATGGGCTTTGCTGACACTGTAAACAGATCGATTAGCTCGTTTAGATAAAATGCGATTACAATAGTTATCAACCTGAACTGCTTCGAAATGTCCGAATTCGGTTTGAAGACTAGCTTTCAACTATTTGTTAGTCTTTCTTATATGGTAGAGGGGGTCATCAGTCTCAGCAGTACGGAGCTGTAGAAATGATACCTTTCCAATCTTAATGGCCTTGAATTTTACTGTCCCCAATTCTTCGTATGCAGAATCAGTCAGCCATTCAGTCCTATTATAGCCTCGTGGAGATTCAATACCAATTAGCCTTTGATAAAACGGAACCAAGGTTGATAGACACGACTACGAAGATGTTCTTAATTATAGTTGATGATGGTGAATGAATGAATGAATGGAATTCATTTTAACAACATAGGGTTTTTCGACCGTGGTTGTGAAACTGACCCTGACGGGTTTTATACCAGGTTTTTTCAAGCCTTTCGTATTCTGACATTTTAACATTTATTAGAAATTTCCACTGCAAAAGATTATTGAAATCTTGGGGATTAGAAAAATACAAGTAAGGCGATACAAAAACTACAAGCCCTGTTTTGAGACATCAAAAATACCCGAAAAAATGATGATATGGAACCCTGGTCCAAATCAGCTGAGGGACGAGAAGAAAGTATTCATTCAGACATGAGGACTGAACGGATGAGAAAAGAGTAACGAATTGCAAAGAAGCTTCTGAATTGACCTCCTCGTTCCACTGTAACTATTAAATTGACATTCCCCTCACGACGACCTCATAATTTCGGAATTCTTTAACAGAATTCCAGCTTTGACAAATAAAGGCTCAAAGAAAGGGAACTGCCTTGACCTGACAAGTCCTTTCTTACTGTATTGCCCTAAAGAAGTTACAGCCCGAGCTCACTCAACGTTAAGAGATGGTTTCATCAGAAGCAGGAGTGAATATTGGGAAATGGGATAATGATGCATTTAGGACGGTGTGGGTTATTTAAAAAATTCTAAATATTAAAATATGATCCCAACAATCCATGCCTAGCTTCTGTGAACTGTTGTCAAGCACGTGGCTAAGGCGTAACTATATTTCCTTGTCCCATTTGCATATTCCTTCGCTGAACTCAGGGCCTGGAATAAGACAGGAAATGTTAAAATTGGTTGTGTTTTTTTGAGGATTATGATGGGTGCCATCCCTAGCTGTCTCCTTAGTATACAAGACGAGAGATTGTAATAAAAATGCGAGAAATGACTGCAATTTCCCTTCCTAAGTCAAAGGAAGCAATTTGGAGTCAAAGTTATATAAATGCCAGAGAATCCAGGGACTTTGTACATCAAGACTTCCAGCCATACACTACTACCGGCCAACAGCTCCTTCTTGCATTGCATGTTCAGTATTGAGGAGGTGGACTTTTTCTGACTCTGAATCCGAAGTTGGTTCAAGTTGAACTAGCCGGATGGGATTTTTCCCGTTTTCGGTCTTTCGGCCGAGCTGCCTTTGATTCGAGGATGTCATTGTTCGATTGAACTTCTTGGCTCTGTCCTTCCTTTGATTGCTCTCCTCGTCTCTCCCCTCTCCACACTTTTTCATCTCTCAGGCCATCCACCTCGTTATTTTTTTGTTTTAGGAGCCATCGGTTGCTCTCTCCGAGAAATGCTAGACTCACTAGCTATATTGCTAGGTTAGCTGTACTGGCATAGGAGATGGAGTTTAGTATGAGAGGATGTCCCTGATTACATTACATTAGTCTTCCTTGTCCTACATCATGTGAATCATGTCCGACTGACGAAATGACGAGGACACTTTCCCTTCTTGTCTTCTAAACTTTTCGGAGGAGGAAGGAATTGTTGGTCTCATGGCAAGCATTCCAACTATTTTATTCCATCAAAGCCATCAAAGGTAAGATAGGTTCCCATTCTTCCCTCAAACTTTACAGCTTTCATGTCCTCAAATCCTTTGTTGTCAAAGCTGGAAAAATATTGGCCCTCAATTTTCTATCCGACGCGAGGCTACTGTTCATGTACAGTTGGCCAATTAGCAGAAGCCTTGTAGCTCTCTAGGCATACATGTCCACAAATTCCAACTACCTTGTGGATTCTTCCTTAGAAGTCCAGAAATAGCTTAAAAAAGCAATTTTGAAAACAAAACTTCCTGTACATGGCCCTCCTTCTTGAACACCAAAGGCTTGTTTAGGTTGTAGGTTTTAAAATACCATATTAACTGATACAGTAAATTAAAAATCCCGTTCTTAAAATTGTACTTCGAAATGCAAAATGCATGTAAATCTGCATTTGTTACAGGTAATCTAAATAATGAATAACTGCATGACGAATGAACAGTAGTTTAGGTTTAGCAAATGTATGACAAAGTCGTGCCTCTGCTAATGTCCTTAATTGAAGACATAGGGACTTTAGTGAACGACCAAATGCCAGTACATCTAAATTCAGAGTATTTTTATGAACTACAAAATAGACAGAAGTTTGGAAGACGTAATTATAAATAAGTTTGGAATGAGATTCTGGGATTTCCTTGCCTTTTTTCCTGATACTCTTTGACATGATGACAAGTAATTTAATGTCGGCCATGATGAGGATGATGATGACGGGATGTCATGTCAGACTATAGATTTATTGAGTGCTTGTTCCAATTTAATTTCTGCCCCGCTTTGAACAATACTTTGCATAGGAGTCAAGTGAAGCTCCTTCATTACTCAACCTTTGTTCTTCGTGCCCATCCGAGCTAACTCACTTATTTTAATAGCTTCTTCAGCTAAGAAATGCCAATCTTCAGGTCTTAATTACTCATTTCTAGAGGATGGAATGTCATTTACGGCCTCGTATAACAAGTTTAACAAGGCCCTTCGAGCCCTGTAGTATCTCACTAACCTTTTTCAAACTACATTCAGTGTCATCAGTAGCAGCCTGGAGGAACGGTAGTAAATCCAAACGCCACAAGCGGATCTGAAGTATAACCTGAATCTCAATTACGATAACGTCTGTGTCTAAATCGGATGGACGGGGATTTTCATATCTTCAATTACCTACCAAAATAAAACTTAAAAAATGTTGGCGTCAGGATCCTTTTAATAATTTACAATCGAATGCTAGGAAAGCTTTAAGGGGCCTTGCTGGAGGAGTAGTCAAGGGCCCTCTTAAAGGAATTTTATGAAACTCGTCTCGTAGGTAAGTGTACACACGCAAGTCGAACTTGAAAATATTCTTATTTTTCTGTTGTATCGCCTGCTTCCAGGGTTGTTAACTTTTCAAAAAAACTTTCATTTTTACATGAAAAATGTGAAAAATTTTAAGGATTTGAAAAATGTAAAAAAATAAAATTCAGGTTTTATTTTTCAAGACCTTCAAATTTTTTAAGTTTTTCAAATTACAAATGAAAGATGAAAAATGAAAGATGAAACGTGAAAACAGCCTCGTTTTGAATTACCATGCACAATAATAGTGTTTAAATGGACTACAACTCTTTACAATCACCTCACAACTACCTCACAACTATGATAGAAAATAATAGAAATAGATGTTTTTAATGAAGCCTCGTACAATCTGCATATCTATTAAATTATTCCAACACATGTTTAACAAGTAACAGATAGATAATATGATGTTGACTTGGCGAGGGTAAGGTCGAAAGGCCTTGGGGCTAGGGATGCCTTTGATTGACCTGTAAAAAGGGATTGCATAATATCATCTAGTTAGTTTACACTGCTACTAACTACTATCACAAAATAGTCGACCACCATCAATTTTGACATATAATACACTTTTTTGACCAAAATTTAATACTCAGTCCGAACATTAAAACTTGGGTGAAAAAGACTAGATTTCGAGATAAATCCCGAAAACCGGGTAAAAATCGGATTTAGAAAAAGGTTGACTAGCATCAATGTGGATATGTGATACACCACTTTGACCGAAATGTAATGCTAAATCCGGGTAAAAAGGTACAAAGACCGAATTTGGAGAAAAACCGGGTAAAAAACGGAATTTAATTTTGTTTGGAAATAGCTCGCATTTTTACATTTTAAACGCAGATAGGTTTGTGAACTACGTTGACATAATCAAATTTCCTTTTTTCCAGCTGAAATACCACTTGTTAATTTCCCGAACTCCTGACTAAAATTCCCTTTATATGTGAATTCTGTCACAAAAAACATTGGCGCTCTTTGCGCATACAAACTTTCAACAAAAACGTTATAGTAGAATTTCTTACTATTAACATGGCCATATAGAATCGTATATTAACCTATGTGTTCGGATCAGTATCTTAGAAGCTGCAGTTATTAGTACTTAGTATACACTACTACTACCACAAAAAAGTCGACCAGCATCAATATTGACATATGACGCACCGTTTTGACCAAAATTTAATGTTCAATCCGAATATGCATTAAAAATTGTGTGAAAAAGACCAGATTTCGAGATAAATCCCGAAAACCGGGTAAAAATCGGATTTACAAAAAAGTCGACTAGCATCAATTTGGATATATGATGCACCACTTTGACCGAAATTTAACGTTCAATCAGAATATGCCAACAATCTAGAATGAAAATTCCCTAGTTATTTTTAGATAGACCCAGAAAACGAGGTAAAAATCGGATTTATAAAAAGTATATTTCAGTATGGCTTGTTCAATGAAAAATTATCCTTGAAATTTCAAGGGTTCATCTTTCATTTTTCATGAAATTTCAACTTTTTTTCATCTTTCATTTTTCACTTGAAATTTCACTAAACAACCCTGCCTGCTTCAGATATGTGTCGATATTTGAGGAGAAATGTAATGGAATCCCAGCTTCTAATTCGTACATGATTCATATGGGCCTGTTGGCCTATAGAAGGTAGGATTCCATCACTAAAAGCCCAATGGGTTCCTACACACGTATGTGTATGTCCCGTATACATACATACATACATCCCCTTACAAAAAGAGTTCGAATACGAAATCCAAGAAGCAGAAGAGGAAGAAACGGCCTTGTAATTTCCTCTCCCTGTCAGACGGAATGAAGGGCCCAATTAAGTCTCCACTTTGGATCTCAATCCCCAGTCATTTTTTATGGCAGAAATGAAGGCATCTCCTCCACTTTCTTTCTCCTTTATCTCAAAAGTGTAAAAAGCTGCCTGTGGGACTTCCACATTTGAACACTAACTTCCACAACCATCCAACGCTTGGAGTCTCGGATACTTGAATAGTAGGTGGAAGGGATACTTACTTGGATAGGGAGATAAGGACGAGGAGAAAGATTTAGTTTTTTTATACGAAGGGGGCTCATCTTGTTCCTCCGTATTCTATTTCCGATACATAAATCACAGCCCCCACTTTCTAATCTCAAAAGGTCTTCCAGAAACAATTGGTCTCTTTGTCCCAGAGCCGTACTGGTCACATCCAGTAAAACCCATACTGTCAACTTTTACTTTAAAACCTTGCCCGAATCATTAGGTGACCTACATACAGCCTATTAAACCCTCCTCATCGGGCCAAATTGACCTGGAGGGTGTACGGCCATGGGGGCTGTTCTTTAAAGACGTTTCTCTTTGAACAGAGGCGTTTGTCTGAAATTCTGATTCTCATTTATTACGGGCTAAATTAAGCGTCTTCTTTAGTTCCACGCACTATGTCCTTTTAATTTTTAAACGGAGATTTTAATACCCACATGGAGTCCCAGCTAGTTTACATGGAAACCAGGGATAGTGTTATGGTTTTATTGCCTTGTGATTTTTCCGCTAATTCATTTCGGGTAACTAAATCCCCTCCGTCTTCAGTGTCAATCTTGATTGATCTATGTAATCTTTTTTTGGATGATCTAATGGAAGTTTGTAAATTGTGTTGAGGAGCAGACGAAATTGTATCCTTCAGTAGTGCATTTTTTAGCTAATTAACAGGGATAATTAACCCCTGATCCCTTCTAACCGGCTTTTTTACTTTCAAAATCTATTAGAGGCCGCATGACTCGGTCGTAACGCTGAATAGCATATCGCTTCAGCGTGCATTTTGCGTTTCGATAGACTATGCATCTACCATATGCTGAAAATGTTAATAGTTATTGAGCGTGATACCTAATTAAATTAGTCACCAAATTCACAGGTGTTTAGTTTAACCTGTCAAGTTAATTTCAAAAGTTAGTCTTAAAAAGAACAGAACTCCAGAATGGCCAAGCCGAAAAACCCATACGTATGCTTAAAATGTAGAACAAAGGTATGGCTACAACGTGACCGATCCACTTTTTCGAAATTGGTCATAGCCTACCCACAAGGATTTTTGAAACCGTCGTTTCTAAGGGTCACTAAGGGAAAGTGGATGAGCACCCTTAAGTGCCATCTACGCTTGGTCTCTAGAGCTTAGACCTTATAACCTTCTAACTGTTAAAACTGATAATGATAACACAAGGTGATATTGCCATGACAAGTGCTGAAGTTTAAGAAATAACCATTATTACAAAGATACTAAAATCAGACTTGCTTCTGAAGTAACTTTTCCGCATCATGCAGTAGTATACATATCTTATTTTATTGCAACTGTTTAGGGCATTTACAGGATAAATTATGGCATAGTATAGCAAAATAGTAGGCAGTATTTGCGAAGTTTTAAGGCTGGTTATAAAAGATAAGACGAAGTTCAAGAATACACAATCGTAGGAAAAGTAGGCGTAGGGCAAACCAAAATTACAAAAATCGTAAAAAATCGAAGAAACACTAAAAACTGGAAGAAAACTCGCAGTATACATATTATTATTGACCCGGCAGGTCTTCGACTCCGCCTGAGGAATAGTACGGGTGTCTTTTAAGATGTTTTTCGTGTTTCGCTCTTACATGACGGTGCATGTTGTACTTCATCGCAAAACTCTCTCCACAGTAGTGACATTCAAAGGGCTTCTCCCCCTGGAATTAAAAACATGTGTTGCGTGATGTCAAACTGTAGCTGTGTTTCACAGTTCTATAACAATTAGAATAGAATAAAACTCCATACCGTATGTGTCCGATAATGCCGTCCGAATTTGTGCCACCCAGCTTTGAGGATTTTTTGACACATTCGACACTGGACCGACTTATCTGGAAGAATGTCGTAAAAGGCGTTGAGATTATTATGGTAGTTAAAATCTTGGGCAACCCCTTCCGGTCCTTCCTCCCAGACAGCTAGACGAAGGTCATCATCATCCAGTGACGCTGACGAATTTTGAGTCGAACTGGAGTTTCCACCGGCTGTTCCAGTGGGAATGATGGAAAATTCATCTATCGACGCTTCAGATTGGGCCGGGCGAATCTGTTGCTTGGGCTGAAGTGCAGATCTTTTTGGCTTTGGTCCAAGGCCGGATGTGGGTACGGATGTATGCTTCCTGGCAACTGGAATTATATAAATACCAAGTGTGTCAGGAAACAGTATTTTGAAATCGAACAAGGTCAACTGCACTATATAAATTTGTATCAGACTGACTGTACACCACACTTACCTGGTTTTCTACTTGGCTGGGGCCTGGGTTGTAACCGAGGGATTTGAGGAGTTTTACAATAACCGTGCGGATCCTTACCGTCAATATCTTCCTCCTTGTAGTTTGTATCATCAACACCTTCCACAAAGGCCAAGGGGTCGGACTCATTGCCCTGGTCATCCTCGTCCATTTCTTCGTAATGAAATGAACAACAAAAACATATTTAGTCAGTGCACTCTATCTAACCTACACTCCTTCTTCGCTCGTTCATATATTCTTTCATAATTAAAAAACCGTAAATAATTTACTTGATATTAAAATAGGATTGTGTTGATGTTGAGGCATTCTGGGCTGTTGTGGTTTTTGAGTGCTAAAATTTGTCTTCCTTTTTTTACCTCGTAAAATCCGTCCACTAGAGGAGCTTGACTTAGAAGGGACCCCACGCTTCAAAATGTAGTCCAGAAAACCAGGACCTGTAGACAAAATCGTCAAAAACAAACCATTAAATGATAAAAAGTGTTTAAAAACATTTCAATTTTTTTTAAACAAAGAACACAATTTTCCTACCAAATTGTTTCTTCAAGAAATCCTGCAACGCAGTCAGCTGGAGGGAGACGGTTGACAACTTCTCCAAACTATTCGAGAGCTGCGTTTCCAGAAAAGCCACCCGTTTTTCCATCTTTTTCGAAAGTTTCTGGAAATATAAATAATCGTAAAGAAGTTTGCGTTTCTGAACTTTCTCCTCGGCAATGAACAGCTGTCTGTCAAATGCGGAACTTCCCACTCCACTCCAAAGACCCAGCCAGCTTCTAGTTGACTTTGTCACAAGTTTCAAGATGCCCCCTCTGCTTTTCCTTGTGTCACTGAAGTCCTTACATGCATATGGCAGGTTCACTACTCGACGTTGGCTCACTAAACCTTAAAGTTCACTATATCCCTCATTTTCCATGCTGTACTTTTTTAAAACACAAACCTACTATTTGCAATTTGCTAAACGGGCCATAGCCTAGATAATTCTTTTGGTACATTTACCTACCTTCAACTTATGAAAGATTGTTAGAGGCGATAAATGCGAGGAAGGATGTTTGACATATTATGTTGTGTTGTCATATATGTTTTTTTTATTTAGTAAGTTGGGTACAACACGGGTCAAATATATAACGATGCACTGAACTTCTAGAGGATTTGCACATGAAATGTAACCCTAACTTGTGCTTAGTCTCATTTAATTGGCTTGAAAAATGAATCCCTTTCTAATTGCCATGCAAAACGAAGTTCGGAACAGTATGGACTTATGCATTCAAAATGACCTGGT
>JAQFZA010000513.1:0-18494 GCA_034695115.1 Desoria olivacea | reverse complement strand
AGAAGTGAACCAACCAAGGAACTAACTGACATTTTGGATTTCATTACAACATGGTGTGGAGCAAACCCTAATTATTCTTTTTAACTACCTCATCAGTGTCATTTGTGAACAATTTTAAAAATCCCGATAAATTAGTTTAGTAATCAGTGTGTAACTCGTGTGATAATTAGTCAGCAAAAAAAACAAGTGTAAGTAGAACTTAATAATAAATACAATAAAAAGGAAGTAATTTTGTAGTTTTCTGTTCCACCTCATCGTTTTCATTCCATATTTGGATGTATTATATAATAGTAAACAAAAAATAATGCACTTCGAACTTCATCGTCAGACTTGCAGACTTGCAGTCAGATTTCATAGAAATTCTTCTTCATGAAGGCTGAGAGAGGCGGAGATTAACCATACCGGGAACATGATATACGATTACAAAAATTGTATACAACAATTTACATCACAATACAACTATAGAATACATGGGTGGTTTGGAAAGAAGGAGCAAGTTAAAAAATAAAATGACCAAAAGTGACAATGAAAATGGGTGGCTGGAAATGAACATTTACGTCCATTTTGAACCACCAGTAACCACCTTCTAAAAACGTTATCATTTATATTATCCTCTAATTCTTTTGGCAAATGAAATGGGCTTTATATGGGCTTGAAATGGGATTTCAAAAACTAAAATATAACTATTTGGAATTAATATAAGGAATTTCTAACAATTCTAACTGACGACGGAATTTGTTGGAAAATCTTACAATTAGTCTTCCTTAGCCCCAAACGGGAGCAAAAACTGCCTGTGCGGGGGGAATTTTGAGGGAAATGGAAAACGCTCTCTAGCTCATCCCACGGTTGCTGAGTGTTGCTACAATTTACGACAAATTGTGAATTGTTGAAGACGGTTTCAAATATGAAATAGGTATTTCATATTGTTACTAGCATAATTTACTAGAAGGTTGAAGGCCTGAGGATGGCCAATCGAACTGTAAAGGATGCAAAATCCATCAAAGGAACCAATCCCCAATATTTGGTGGAGAAAATCATTCGCTCTAGGATTTACGACAGCAAATACTGGAAGGAGGAATGCTTTGCTTTGACTGGTGAGTTATCCGTCCGGCTGTTTCATAAGTAAACTTTTTTCTGTTTAGTCAATTTGGTGTGTATTATCCTCATGTTGTCAATGTCCAGTTACGCACCTGTCTGTACGTTAGAGTTAGAGCCTTGGTATGGGGGATAAGATACACTTATTTTTAGCGAAACAAGAAAAGGAATGTTTTAAATGAGGATAAGCCATGTAACATAAGTATTGAAATGTTTATAAATAGCGGAGCTACTTGTGGACAAGGCGATGGAGCTTCGGTTCGTGGGCGGAGTGTTTGGAGGAAACATTAAGCCCACACCCTTCCTCTGCTTAATCCTCAAGATGCTCCAGATCCAGCCTGAGAAGGATATAATCGTGGAGTTTATTAAAAACGAAGAGTTTAAATACGTACGAGCCCTGGGTGCTTTCTATATGCGACTTACAGGGACGTCCATGGACTGCTATAGCTATTTAGAGCCCCTGTTGAATGATTACCGGAAGTTAAGAAGGCAGAATCGAGAAGGAGGTATAGTTTGTGTTTATTTGTCGTTTACCTACACCATTCATGTTTTTTGGCTCCACATGGTGGAACAGTTTTTTAATGGACTACTAGGATATTAATTTATAAGGTTTTGAATGTTGTTTAGCTTTTGAAACGATGTACATGGATGAGTATGTTGATGATCTGTTACGGGAAGAACGGGCCTGCGATATAATTCTGCCGAGAATGCAGGTGGGTAACTTCCTTTATTGGGGAGGATCGTAGAATTCAGTTGCAAAATAAGTTTCTGATTTCAGTCTGAACTGTGTTATTTTAAGGTAGGTATTTTGAGATGTGTATTAAATGTGAAGATATATATTTTTTAAACATAGAAACGTAATGTACTGGAAGAAACAAATCAACTGCCACCACATATATCAATATTGGAAGAGGATGATGATGATGACGACGACGACGACGAAATAGAAGAAGAAAAGGAGGATAAAGAAAAAAAGGAAGCGACAAGGAAAACCAAAAAAGTATCAAGTTCAAAGTCTTCAAGTACTAAGGGGGATCGAGATGATAGAAGACGACGGCGATCGAATTCGTCAGATTCAGACTCTTCAGGTGAGGTTTCGTTAAAGAAGTCAGATCGGAAAATACAAACTATTGGTTTGTGATGTGTACTTGTGTACATAAAATGTTTATGTTTTGCAATTCTTTTGTGCAGACGATTATGACCGGAAGCTGAAGATTGAGTACAGATATGAGAAAGACAGGGAAAGGAAAGGAGAAAGGTTATCGGATTCGCGTAGTCAAAGGAAAGATAAGAAGAAAGACAGAGATCTGGGATATGAAAGACGAGACAGAGATCGTGACAGAACCGAAAGGGATAGACCTCGTGACAAAGGAAGAGAACATGGAAGAAGCCGAGATTCCGAGAAAGACCGTGGTCACCACCACCGAGAGAATCGAGAACGGGATCGAGAAAGTGGCCGGCATAGAAGTGGTCGCAGACATGATTACTAAACTCTACTCGTATAAACCTTTATTTGATTCCTTCTTTTAGATTTGTAACTTTTAGCATGTGTAACTTTTTTCTTTGGTGTGAATAGATTTTGTACGAAAATAAAAGCAGTTATCTAAGCAATTAATAAATACAATTACATAAAACCAAAACTGAATTTGTTAACTGACAAGGTACCTATATTAAATGTACATCTTACAGTTAGAAAGTATCCAATCTAGAATTGGAAAAAGCAAACTCCTATACCTCACAATACCACATATTTTAATAACCTGTCAAATAGTTAGCTAGTTTATGAAATGGGGAACGTCTTTTATCCTATATCGAGGTACATTGACTTCTACCCGGAACTGAACAGTTGGAATTGGGATATGATATGGCAATGCTCTGCCGGACAGCTATTATTGCTATTTACACCAAACTATTATTTAACGTCAGGCAGAGTAGAACCGATAAATCAGCTACTCTTGGGGTTGATGACAGGAGCTGCGGTTAATTAGTCAGGCTGTCGTCGACTTAAGTCCTTTTGGAGTAGGTTAGTTTGCCCTCCATTTAGATTTACAGGAAGTATTTCATCTTCTCAAGTTCTCATCATAATTGGAATTTATATCCTTCTCGCAGTACACAGTTTAGATTGGATGTTTATGCACTATGGCAAAGATGCGTCTTGGCCAGCCAGGTTAGTGTTCAGTAATTATTTTATTGGATCCCACAGAATGTCACGCCACGCGGTAAGTGCCGTAGATGGGCGTATAAACGTATTTCAAAATGCTTATGAAATAAAGCCAAGCCAGACAATTGTCAGCAACACAGGCAGAATAGTTATTGGCGAGAAAGTCACTCTCGAAGATTCATTGCACTCGTCCCCCTGTAAAAAAAATCAATTATAAGTTTAACCCTTGGTATTTTAATCCAAAACAGTAACTACGCTTACGCATCTAGTAAGGATTAAAAAAAAGCCTTTCAGATAAACGTGGACAACTTACAGTGCAGCAATGTATCGACGAAGATTCTTTTACACCGTCTGCCTCCTTTTGGACCGGCTCAGGAAGTAGACCTCTTGCTGAAAAAAGTATCATTGCAAAATTGCAAATAAGAAATAGCCATGATTAAAACATGTTCAAACACTACTTTCATATTCATCCAGAATGCTTTTGAAGCTCGGTGTGGGTTTCTAGTAGAAAAAAAAACATTGACCACGACTATGACGAAAGGCTGAATATGAAAGGAAATGGACGGAGAAAGTTGCGTGACTGAGTCGTCCATGTTGAACGAGTAATCATATAGACTGTCTGACATCAATTTTACTGTGGGCTTTTCATTAGATATTTCTTTTGCTAACATCACCTTCGCAAGTGTAAAATGGCATGGAGGAAAACTGCGGTCCTTGAACTATTTAACTAAAAATTTGTTGGCAACAATAATCTATCTCCGCTCATAGTTTATAGAGTGTAATAGTAATCACCATAATCCAAAACATCAGACTTTCTTTGGTAAGGAGGATGCATAGGCAGTACATCTTAGGTAGTAATTTTACAAGGTAAAACGTAAAACTTTTTATAATCTTTCTTCGCTTAAAACTTTCAATTCTAGAGGCCACGTCCCTATAATGATTATACAGATTATGATAAACTCTAATATGTTTTGGTGGCATGTAGCATTTCTAAGAAATCCTGACGAAGGGGCTCAAAACCATGTAACTATGTAACCATGTCGGTCAGCTTAAAACTAAACTAACGTAAGAACAAACAAAGAGACCTTTTCCTGAGATATTAACATTAATTGTTTAAACGCATTTATAAACTGTTATGTTATTGTTGTTTACTTCCTCCAAGGCCTAAAAACTTAAAGTTCAATAACAGCATCTCTGGCATGGGAAATGACTATCCAAAAACAGGGTTTTACAGATACACTCGAAGTTGTTATCCTACAATTGGGCTTAATCATCATAGTCTTGTAATTAGAATTTGCTTTAGTGGGCACCACATATCTGATTGTGAAAGTACAGTTTCATTTTATGTACTTCTAAAATTCTATACCTTAAATCTAGGCACAACTCTCAAACATTTTAGAAATCAATTCTCAAGTTCTGTTCTTCAAAAATTGAGATATTTTTCCTTTCCTAACATTTTGAGTTTTTTTATTAACATATAATATATTTTATTCCCAACACTTTGCAAGTCCTCGAGACGTTGTAGGAAATGAATACCTATAGTGACATTCGTGTCGTTAACCGGGCTATGAAAAAATATTCGATTTGTTTCAGAACTTTCTTTTAAGACGGATATAATATGCAATGGCGTCGTTAAAGCTGCTTATCGGTCTCAAAGATCAAGAAGGTTCTCAGGTTGTCCATGGCTATCCATTCCCTGAATCCCAGTTCAGCTCAGAACCATATAGCCCTATCCCTATGACTAACTTTGTGTGAACTGTGACTCCCTTCTTTTTAATGCGCCATTCACGCATATAACTGACCTTTTTACACGAATTTGTCCCGGTAAACTGTTTACGGTTTCTTGATACATGCGTCTATAAGTTGAGTATCAATAATATTAACGATTCCTACGGTAAATAAATAAACGAACCAATAACAGTTCAATGAGCTGTAGTTGGAATTTTTGTGGCATCAAAATAATGAAATCGATATTAAGCAACTTATATGAAAATGCGTTTGAAAGAGACAACTTAGATCTGTCAGGATAATGTAATTTATAGCTTAACGAGTTACTGACAACGTGTCAGTTTTTTAATACTCAGGATAGACACACAGCATGACCAATTAAAGAAACTCCAAGACGAAGTTAAATGAATGACTGTCACGCATCCTAAAGTATATACGGCACCCCAGCCTCTGCAAACTCTGCATACTAACTCTACAGAATATACTCTGCATTTGACTTGTTATACAGATAAAGTCCAGTACGGACTAAGAACACAGGTAACTTAAGGTATGCGTGACCTAATTCTCTAATCATCGTCCTCATTTCAAGCAGAATTAAACGTTTTCCCCCACCACCGACGCCTAGCCTTCAGTGTCTTAAACAAAGGGAACCCCAAATCCAGCCCACAGATTGCATGTATCCCGAGATTGTTCATTGTAAATATTTACGGACATAATGACTTATATGACGCGTGACTTTTGACATGCATTAGTAATCAATTAAGAATATGATTGGGTGCTCATTTAACACAGTTATATTTATGTGTGTGGAAATGTGCATTTAGTAAATTAAGTAGGCCCTTCAAAAATGTACCTATTCTGCGTTTTGGAGCACCAAAAATGATATCACTGATAGACCTCCGTGTCCTACGTTGTTCTCGTCCGAAGCATTTCTTCTTATCTCCACAGGTTCTATCGATGACCCCGCTCATTAGGACCAACTTCTGAAAAATGCAAAACAGTCCAGTTGTAAAGCTCAATCCACATTACAAAAACGTACCCACACCTGTTCTGCTTAAAACATGAATCTTCCTCCCTACTGACTGTAAAAATCTCAAAAACTTACAATACACTTATCCTCCTTCGGCTTGCATTCAATTACGTGAGATGAATTGAAATAACCTTCACAATCAGTGCAGATGTAGCACTTGAGAGCACTGGTTGTCAACATGTAACTGAAGGCTATGACTAGAAAAAATAGTAATGGACACAATTTCGGATTTCCCATTTTGACTTCCGTAAGCTGATAAAAAATATCCTTGGTAGAAAAGTATTCCAACAATGAAGAAAGACCTAAGGCCCCCTACATTAATTACACTTTCACTTCAGGTTGTTGTTGATATGCTAGAGAAAGCATGTTTCAGTCTCAAGGAGCCCCAACCAAGGGAGATATGGACAGCTTGACAAGGTTGTTTGGTACTTTGACAATACAATAAACTCAAGATAAACAGACACAAATACATAAAAGGAGTCGGAACTAAATTTCGAACTTTTTTTTCAGAATACTAACTGCAATTTTAGTGTGTCGGACTGAGACCTGAGAAAAACTGACGGTTAGCATGAAAAGGAAGGTATGAGCTTTCCCCCAGTGAAAGCATGGAACTATATACCTCTCTGGGGTTAGAAAGAGTTTTGTTGTATGTGTGTGCTGGGGGTATAGATTATTTCCTCGTTTACATGTCCGCTGCTTTTGCTAGTTCTAGGGAATAGTCGATCATTAAGAAAATTTCTGTGGAATACGAAGTAACTTACTCGTCTGGTGTGGTGTTGGATGGTGCTTAAAGGTATACAGGTTTGGTCACTAATAAATGACGTGTGGACTGATATAAAATGAAAATGAGGGTTGTTATAGTCATGCCACCTCGGAATGAACTCCAGGTTCTTTCTCTTGAGGGAGAAAGGGGTGGATAGCCTAACAGAGTGCAGAGCCTAAGGAAGTCCAACCTTACCTGAGTTTGCTGACTCGAATTCCCAGAAGCATATTTTATAAACTGACTTGCTTATCAATGAGGCCTCGGTGACTTGGACCTCGCGTGTTGGTCTTGTATGTGCTCTATACTTATGCAGGTTACATACAGATGCAATATATGTATAACCTCAAATATTGAAAGTCCTAGTAGTAGTCTACGGCCTATTGAAGAGATTGAACTAAAAATTAAGGAAAGTTGGTCAAATTCTCAAGAGCCTCTCTTTAACTTCACGTCAAGACTCATTTCTATTATCATGTAGTAAACCGGCCACCAAAGGGGAATACAATAGTATGAGCGTATGGGATACGTACGTTGTTGTAGGTGGTTGCGGAGATTACTGGCTACCGTGTTGCTTGCCATTATTCCATTGTTTGACTGTGTAGAAAGAAAGCAGTTACGGTGATGAGTATTGACCGCAACAAAACAGGAGGAAATCCTATTTCTTTTTTGCATGTTTGAAATACTTCTCAAATAAGTGGGCAGCACTACCAGTTTCTAAGTATACGAATCAAACAAAGTCTTATTTCTTTCTCGTTTAGCCTTCCAGCCAGCCCCACGTCATTGTTTACTGTTAGGGGGGGGGTAAAAAGACTTTCCCTCAAAGTACGTTATTCAATGTTAATGGCCATCGATCTGTCATATCTGTTTCCGGCAGGCGCTACACAGAGGCTCGTGTTAACCACTTTTGCAATCTAAGAGGAGTAGGTAATAAGTTCTATTCGATTGATTTGTTGCTTGTCGAACCTTTTCATGATTCTTATCGTTTATCTATCATCAAATCTTGGGGACATGGGGAGGGTCTTATAACCTCAATACGTATTTGGATTGGACTGACCTCTGGACAAGGCATGACTCCTGTCGGCAAGGAACTTCTGAGGCAAAGTTAAATTTGATGATGACATGATGAGTTATGATTGAGAAGGTAGCAACGTAGCTTTCCTTTCTAACGCCGTTAATTAGGGTACGACACTTGAATGGAATTGCATAACGAGTGGACTTCTTTCATCTCCTTTAATTATTATATTGACCATCATAATGGAGAAAAAATTGGTTTACATAACAATACACAATGACTTAATATATACTTTGATAGCCTTGTACAATTTATCTTTGATTTTGGTTGCCTTCAACATCAACAATAAGCATTCGGTGATAAGTACAACTGCACCCTATTTATAATATTTGCTTGGCATATCTTAGTACCTTATATTTACCTAACACGAGCTAATATTAAATTCTTCGATTTTTACAGATTTCTAAAACAACTTCTGAGATTTCTCCCGTACGTTCTAGATAAGCAAGTACGACTTAGAAAAGGTACATCTGTACAGCTAAATGATCTTCATTTTACTTTGTAAGTACCTAGTTTAAATCATCCCCATTCACTACGACACGACCTGTAGGATGAAATGTATTATCTTAAGTGCATAGGAAGAATATTTTTTTATTCGATCAAGAAATAATTACAGAATTATGTCGACGAACAATCTATTCTTTCTGATGTAGACCATGTAGGAATGACGGAAAAATACGTACGCTAAATAAAAAGACTCCTCACAACTCCTTCTTCTAACAACTAGTTTAAGTCTAAGTTCTAGCTAAGTTGGGATGATAACATATTGCACTACGACAGCACAGACTTGTGAAATTATTTCATTCCAATAATTAGTTATGTTAAGTACTACGTAACAACAGCATAAGTCCCGAAGTCCCGACCCGAATCTCTTGGCAATTAATGACTATCACTTTCTCATTCATCTAATTCATACATTAAACTTCAAACTGACTGAACGAAAAATAGAGTTTGACGTACAACAACGGTCAGCCGTAGGGTGCCGACTGGAGATATGCCATGATATTTCAAACGGACCGAAAGTATTTAAAGAAGGTGAAACCTTTTTAAAAAATAAATTACACATATTATACACTACCATGTTGTCTCTTACAGATAATACGGATAGATTCATACAATATGCATCTATGGAAGGAAATCCCACCCTAGTTTAATAACCTAATTCTAAAACTCAAATCTAAGCCTACAGTCATTGAAAGCCCAACAACATGCAAAAAGGGCTATATATATTGTATAGACGCGTGGGAGTTCGGGGTAGCCCTAGTTGAGCTGTACTCACAACACTAACGAGAAATGTGCATGAAATCAGAAATTAGGGAACAAAATCGATTCACAAAGTTTTACATTCTAGAATCTAGGATATGAGGTATCTTTTGTCTGATTTTCTCTAATAGCTACAAAACTACTTCAACACTTGCTTCAATTACAGGATAATTAAATGTATTAGTTATTACTAATTAATTAGAATAGGTGGAAATACAGACAACTATTTCTTTTTTTAAATGAACCCATGAGTGACCGAATCAAATAACTTCTTCTTATCACTGAACTTACCGAATACATTATAATATTAAATACGTAATCATATCATTCTCACTCATTCGTATGGGCTTGACAGGAAGGACTGAAAATGCATTCTCTTTGGAATTTTGTATCACACTCATCAGTCCCTATAGAGTCACTATATTATTGATGGTAAGTAGATTTGAAATCTTCCATGCATGGTAAGATAATTAAGGGTAAACCTATACAACTGTTTCATAAGTCTTTACAAGCTGAATTTGTATAGTCTTAAACAAAATAAATAATTAACATAAATGAGTAGCCTATTGGCAATTAAATGATTGCATTGATAAAGAAGATAATTCTTTCGTTCGTAAACGAGTCCGACAACGGTTTCGACATTAGACTACGAAACTCCTGAATTCGAATATCTGTACATACAGGGGCATCTTATTTGTTTTTATTGGTTAGAGAAACCTTATAGTGCTATACCCATGGTGTTGAATAGAAACACATTTCTCATTGTTGTATTGATCATTGTCAGAATGCAAGATGGCTTTGAAATTATATCATCTACTATAATGTCTTGGATGTTCGAGTAAATCGGTTCTGGATGTCTTGGATGTTCAAAGGAATTGGATGCACACAGATAGCCGCCAGCCATTTCATGGGCAAGAGATACTTATTAATTTCAGAGAATTGAAACGCAGTCCGACTATTTTGTAACCTATTAATTTGCCAGTACAACACGACACTATTTTCAGCCTCCATTGACTTCACTCATACACTGAATATTTAAGTTTAAGAAATAGCACACAAAGTTCGAAGGAATGCAATGTAAAAAAACTCATAAATTGAGGATGAAAAGGAACTATTATATTAACTGACATCCCCGAACTACTCGGAATGATTTGTCACTTCAGCTTACATCGGTTGAATCGAATGCAAACTACTGCCACCACCTTTAGAGAACGAATGATTTGGCACAACGATACCATGTCCGTAAAATGTTAAATAAGAATAGGATGTGTGATGCAATTTATCCTTAAAGAAAGGGACTGTCTAAATATTCTGATTGTAAACTTTCTCATGAGGTTTCCACTTTTCATCAGAATCCTCCAAATCCAAGAGGGCCCAGGTCCATCCCATCTTGTCTCAAATGAAATGATCGTTGTGGGTATCGCTGGCTACTGGACACAGAATTCGATGAACTCATAGAGTGTCCTTGCATATAAGGATTTGGACCCGAGTACGCTGAAGAAGGGTAGCCTGGAGGGTTGCCATAACCTGGTGGAGGGAGATGAAGAGAGGGACTACCTGAGGGTCCGTACACTGCACTTCCAGCGCTTGAAGAATACTGACCGTGATAACTTGGGTAACCAAACATTAAGCTGGAGTTTGGGGAAGGAGAACAGTATGCGGAACTCAACGAATTTACAGGAAAACTAGCGCTGAGTTCTGATGCATAATAAGGGGACGATGCATAGTGAGAAGCGGCTGCATACGACGAAGGAGGTCCGTGATGACCGTACGGCAGGAAACCAGAGGAAGATTCTCCATAGTGACCTCCATGGGGTGATGAGGTCACGCTTGGAAGCGAGGGCATCGTTTGTGTGTGAGAAATCGATGGGTCTGATCCCATGGCAGAACTACCGGCTCCAGATCCACTCACATCTGCATCTGCAATACTCGGGATTTGGTCAACGAGTGATTCCAACCCTGAGAGGGATTTGGTTGTAATGTCCAAACATTTCGTTTCGTAGCTGGTATGGTATGTTGTATTATTTTGCAACGACGATTCTTCTACATCTTAAAACAATAACAGAAATTTCACAGTTAAAAATATGTTGAAGAACCATATGTATATATAGTGCAGATCGGTTAAACGAGATCCCCTTATGTGTGAAACCCCCTTCTCGGTGACAAAATGCAAACCATTTGTTTGCCTATGTGTTTTGGTATGAGAATAAGTTTAGATAACCGTTTATGTTTATGAGAGAAGTACAATGGATAGAAATTGATTTACGATATCTTGTATATTTGAATGGTTACAATACAGCTTTTTTGCATGTATCTGTACGGCAAACTTTTCTTTTGTTAAAAAGATCAAAGATCAAAATTCAAAGTTCTTAAAAATGCAAAATCACTGATTGAACGTATGTAGAACAAGGTTATTTTCAAAAAAGAAGAATAAACAATAATGAAATCTTTAGTGGGAAATCTCACTTAACTCTATAAAATAGCTGTCCCGCTTATCCGATTTGTCTGGCATTGACATAATAAAAAAAAAGTCTTACCTCTAGAGTTTGTTGGGATATAACTTTGAGATCTACTGCTCACTTGATGGAACCTATTGTCATAAGAGGGTTGATACTGAGGTTGCGGGTACGACTGATCATGAGAATCCACTGAATCATTGACGCTTGACGACTGATAGATATTGTTGTTGTTACAATTAGACGTCTGGTGGTTCTGACCATTTCCTTGAATTGTATTAATATTGTGTTTAAGATTATGATGAGCCATACTGTCTTCTCTAGGTTGACCAGTCGAAATGGAAAGACTATCAAAAACAGTCTCAGTCTGATTATTATTACTATTAGTACTTGTCGCATTATTGAGAGGGGAAGGGGGTCCAGATCCGCAAGAGATAGCTGCGCTGATTTCGGAAGACAAATCTGACTGAGTTGTGAATGAATGGTGAGATGGAGATAGGCCGCTACTTCCAGCATTTGACAAAGACCCATTTTCATCCCTCCGACATCGGTCTTCACTACTCGTACTACCGGTGGTACCGGTCGAATAACCACTACTCACCGATGACGCCTTTTGTGTTTGACAGGTCCCGATATTGTTTGCTATTCCGCGTTCAACAAACCCTTCAGGAGTGTGGGTGCCAGTTGTACGATTGGATGGGCTTCCATCCTCGGGTTTCACTTTTTTCGGACGCCCTCGTCTTTTACGTTGGGGTTCTCCCATGCGACCATCTTTTCCGGACGCATCGTCATTCGTTTCGTCTTTTTCATCAATTCCGTTAGTAGTGTCCCTTTTAAATAACTTTGCCTTTCTAGCGTCATCACTATTTTTCTCCATCCCCTTTCGGGGCCGGCCTCGCTTTTTCTTTGCTGGATTTGGAACACCTCCATCCCCACCACTTGCCACGCCTGAAGCGACTGACGAACCAATGATCTTCTTAGATTCTCCGTTGGCGGCGGCAGCAGCAGCTGCTGCAGCTTTAACAGATGGTTTTGGTTCATGGAAAACAACTTCAGATTCATCTATCTCTGAAATCAAACCATTCAAGTAGTCTCGAAACTTTTTCAGAGCCATGTAAAATGGCACCTTATCCGCTGCTCTTGGTAACTGTGCACATCTCGCACTTGAGGAAGGCATCACCCATATATACTGTGATAGAAATATAAGGATATAAATGTTAATATCAACGATCCAGTACTTTCAACAACATAGTAGAGTATATAATTTATAATAACTACCGTATTGGTTCCTTCGACGAATTCAGATTGACGACCGAATGGAAAGTCTTTCTTTCCAGAAAATACTTCATATATGAGTTTTCCGTTAAAAACGGCAATTTTGGGGCGATATTTTTGCAACTTTTCAAGTAAAATTTGAGATCCTTGTTTGATTTCTCTACGGGTTAAATCTGCACTTCCTTTTGTAGGCCTCGCTACCATGTTTGTGAATCCTAATCCATAACGTAGCAGACTAAAGTCATCATCCGCTGTCAGAGGCTCGGGCACTAAACCGGACAGGTACAAGCATTTCCCTGGAAGCGAATATGTAATCAATACCACCATTTTAATATATGAGAGAGAATTATGAAGTAGGCAAAATCATTACACTCTAAAATGTTAGAGCTTACAGAAATGATTCCCCGGCCCTGCATAATGATGGCCTTTGAACGCTGCGAACATCCCTGGATTTATTCCGACCTGAAATACAGCCCAGTAAAGTGAGGTAATTAGAATGCATTAAATAGAATATAGACAAAACCAGATCCCTTACAATAACTACGTCCAAATTTGGAGCCAAGTGGTCCGGAAGGGTCCTGCGGGATACCTCTTCTTCAGACAATCCGTTAAACCGGTCATGTCGTTTTCGTTCTTTTGCATCCATTGCCTTTTCCTCCCTACCGTTTGGTACTTGTTCCCCAAACTCTTGGTTCCTTGAATAGGAATTCAAAATACAGTCAGTAAATAAGAATATACAAAAGCATGTAAAATTATTCAATTCCTACTGGGCCAATGAAATTAGTTCGATTAAACTATAAGGCTTAAGATTAATAGTCGTCATGTGTATTTTTTATGGCATAAAGTATCTTCTCCTCAAGCTGTGTGGGACTGTGGAGATATCTTACCGATGCTGATAATCTGTCGGCCTGTTATTCTAATTAAACTCCAAGCTCTCATAGTGCCCCTGACATCCCATCCCATCCCCAAATGAGAAAATCAATACAACTCTAAAATCTCATTATGTATTTATAATAGCCTGGTCCATACAATCTGGCTGATAACTCGTATCGTATTTAGATGACTGTTTCTTTCCATTCTGTAGTCCAGAACCAAACAAACTCAAACTTAATGTCTAAACCTGAACTGAGGTTCACGGTTGTCAATGAAATGCTGCCCTCAACGCTGCGACGAACGGATCCCATAAATACCTAAGATGTTATGTATTTATATGACGCCAAGTAATTTAGAAAGCCCAACCTGTCGGTTTTTTTCCTCCTCCCACGCTTCTTTGCTTGTGAGGGATTTGAAGGATTGTTGTTGAGGTTGTTATTAGTATTGCAGGTGTAGTCCATATTATTTGGCATCTCATCCACGAAGCTGTAAGGATCTCCACCGTATTGTTCCATCTTCATCGAGTGCATAACAGGTCGACGGTGACCGAGGTCTTCCATCCCAGGGTGCCTCATCGTCGGGTCAAAATGAATGGGTCCACCCAACAATCTGTCTGAGTGGGGTCCGCACATTGCATCCAAACACGTTTCATACCCATCATCCGCTTGAGCTTCAGGCTTCATGCAACTAACATCAAATATTCAGAGAATTAATTCTAATTTCGATGAGTTTTCTTTCAACAAATGTGAAGAAGATCGGATTTGGCTCATTCTACATCACGATTTGTTAAAATGGCCATAGTTTTCTACCCCGATGTGATAGAGGTGGATTGATGCATGGCATGGGGATTTTAGAATCCTTGTACCTTGTAGTTTTGTACATACCCTGCGGTTACATTCACTTGCCATGCATGCATGAATAACTCACATTGTAGCCAAGCTACGTGGAGCACAACAGACAATGAGGCGGTTAGGTTTCTCTTGAAATACGACCAGCTTTTTTAGAAACTTTTCCTAAAACAACCAACAGTTAATAATATGATGACAACTTACTATTTCGAATTATCCATGACAGATCCGTCCATGGAAGCGCCGAGGAGTTTAGCAGTCTCTCTGAAAAGAGTGGCAACTTGCATGTCCGTTCCCAACCACACACAATACTAATAATTCCAAAGTCTGTATCCTTCTTTTTTACATGAACATGGCCAATGGGTTATTTTTTAACTTGTACATGCATAAGGGGACACGTATATATTATAGACGGAGCTAGATCAACTATGTGTGTCTTATGTATAGCCGAGTATAGACGATGACTTTCGTCACTGAGAAACTGTGGAGGAGAGATCCGTCCGGGTAGGTTGGGCAACAAGATTCTCAAAGAAGAACAAGAAGAAGTATGCAAGTTCTGAAGATGAAGATTGGCGATTCATGAGATTACAGAGGAATGGCTTTTCTGAAGCACGACTCATTAGTTGTTGGTAGTAGGGAACAACGATGGACATGGTCCATTCATGATCTTCATTTTCTGATGAGTTCCCAGAGTAAACCAGCACTGCTTGTTGGAAGTTGTAAGTTCGATACTGCTGAACTGTTGCGTTTATTACTGTCTCGAATTATGATACGTTGGTGAATTAATTTGGAACCAGAGAATCCAACCTAAGTTCTTGGAGACGACAACTGATATGTATGTGTACGGTTTTGTTGTAAAGATTATGATGATGATGATGATGATGCTGATGATGATGATGAGACTGGGGAGAAGATGAGTGATGAGGGCCGAAACGGACCGAGTGTACTTCCGGCTGAATTTTTATGTAGTACGTGAACGTGATATGTGTTTAACAATGGGATGTCGTGTGAAGAGTCTCTGGCTTCTAAAAAGTTCTAACTCTCCTTCACTACGAACGAGGTAACTAATAGTTGAGTAGTAGTAGTGGATGAAGACTACTTACTACCACGACGACGACGACGACGACCGTACCAACATAATAACATCACCTTCACCAGCAGTACTGAATGACCAGCGGTACTAGAACTGCCTGTGTTCCTTTCGTCGTATCGTAGCCAATAGCGGAGTCGTGCAGTATAAACTCTCTAATGCGTCTCTTTGATTGCTCTGATGGCAAAAGCAAGCTCCAATGCTTTTATTGATCGAGGAAGAATAATTGGCTAGACCTGCTGAAGGAAGACTTCTAGCTCTTTGCCAAGGAATTGGCAGCGCTGAATAGAACCTTTCTAGCGGAGCTGTACACATTACACACAGAACACATACATATATATTCCTTATTCTTCAACTCCGACTACACAACATACATCCTGTACATTTCACATCTTCTCTCTTCATTTCCATGCATAACACTTTCATATCATATAATATAGCCGAGGATGATATATAAATCCAAAACCCCGAAAGAACCGAATACCAGGACCCGTTCGTTCCGTTTAAGCCCTTGTTCCTCTCTCTCTTTCTCGGTCTCTACCCCAGCAGCAGTCCTTTCCTCTCAGCTATACACTACTACTACACAGTTGGATTTGTCCATTTACTCTCCACTTACAGAAACGGCTTGATTCGCGATCACGGGATGGGAGCGAGGATTCGGTACATGAGGAGCCCGAATCCAACCAAACTTACTTCATAGGAGTCACATACAATACCCGACCGCCAGAAGCGTTGGTTTGGGTCCTCTTGGTAGTCCCACCTCCTTCGATCCACTAACAAGTCCACCCGGTTCGGGAATTCTTAGCGCTGCCGTAGAAGTTACGATTAGTCCCTTCTTGGAAAATCAATATTCCCATCCCTGTACATTTTGCACAAGTCGCAGCCTCCACTACTCGACTGTCAGAAACTCACAACATCTTCCGTTCCTTCGCAGGATGTTCTTATCTAATGCTTCAGTACAGTACCCAAAACTTCAATTCTATTCCTTGCATACCATGAACACACATCTTTTTCTCCCTTCTCTACAACTATTCTTCTAACCTCCTCCGGAGAAGTGTAATCTTTCTCAGCTATTCAGCCTTGGGGATTTTTCAGAAAGAGACTCTGAAGAGAGAGAGAGATTATACCATAAGGGAACTTCTTTTTATATATATAAATACATATATATATATGCCCTGGAATTACGTATTGTTGTATAGATCTGCACATTATACAGCATCATCATCACATCCCACACGTATTCATACGATACTACCTATTCCAACCCACACGCAACAACTAGATAGAAGGGGCTTTAGAACCCTTTGTTGACATGGAACTCCTGAACATGTTCCTCCCCATAACAATCCCAACCACATCTCTTCTACTCACGTTAATCTGAAAAAGACTCGGTCGTGATCCGGCAGCCAAAACGCACATTTTCATTCTCATCTTCTTCATATTCTGTCATCCGCTTGTAAACGTACGGGATGGATAATGTCGGATATCTGGTTGGAATCATTTTCCTGGAACTCTTGATTGTCTCACAATATGGTAATTCATAATTGGTTGCACCATTCTAGGAGTTATCTAGCATGTAGCAAATATGTCCAACCCGACTAGAGGTATGGATTATGGACAGGAGTTCTGCTTATTATAATCATAACATATTACCTATGTATGATAGACATTTATAGTGTTCAGACGTATTCGTGTTCGTAATTTTCTGCTTCTGATTTTTCAGGATGCTTAGGAACCATAAGTTGCTTCGTTTGCTCTTCCCGTAACGGCAGTAATAAAGCTTGTGAAGACCCTTTCAATGCCGGTGTTTCAACGTAAGACAATATTAACATTGAAACTGGGAAGCTATTTATGCGTCAAAATTACGTGCAGTATAACTCTCCATATCATAATATTTTCGTTTACAGTTATACTGAGCGATGCAAAGTACCCAAGAGGGGTAAGTAGAGTTTCAAGCAATTTTCATGTTTGGGAACTGACTCAATAAATCATTATATATATGCAGATATTTATGGAAATAATATTTATTGACTTAATTTAACAGGACATATCGGGGAATTTCCCGCACACTTCTGTATCAAATTAATCGGAACATCATGTAAAGCTATTGGCCCTTTATTTAAACAGTTTTTTTTGAAATACCTATGTACAACAATTATTTTGTGTTTCAGATGAAACGAGTGAGAAAATTGTGATACGTGGATGTGTCCGGGAAACGATGGATACACAGTGTGGAAAATTCCGATTCGAAGAGGACCTTCTTCGAGGTTGTATATTGACTTGTAATTTGGACGGGTGCAATTCGTCAAGCTTTCTTTCACATTCCAAAGCTCTTCTGTGGCTGTGCTTATTCGTCAGTGTTTTAATGTTTTCTAATTTCTCTAGTAGTCTTCCTTTCGTATCCCAAAAGTTTGAATTCCACAAGTTAAGATCAAATATGAACGAGTCTCCAATAAGTCTAACAAACCAAAATTATTATCCAAGAAATATCAACTTCGAAAATGGTGTTCCCAAGGAACTTCACAAAATACCTCCGCCACGGCAGTTGAACAAATGAAGATCTGAGCTGATAAATGTTTTGGATTTTGGGTGTATAAAATTATTTGAATCCTTTGAATAAGTTGATCTCCAAAAGAAAGCTACGGTACTGGATACCGGGTTCAAAGAATAAATGTGGCAGAGTTAAATGAATTTCCAAGATTCCGTTATGTGCGAATTGGTAGGAATGAACAAGCAAACGGATCTATGAAGTCCTTTTCATTGTTACTGTCAGTCAGGAACTATCAATGTTTAAACGTTCCCCAGGAACGTTTAAACGTTCCCTGTAAAGAACGTTTAAACGT
>JAQFZA010000512.1:0-18520 GCA_034695115.1 Desoria olivacea | reverse complement strand
GTCTCGTCCCCCAGCAATGCGTCGTCCAAGATTTTATTCTACTGAGCTAGGGCTAAAAAAGAAACTGATTGTAGGTGACGTTTTAACGGACTACACGAGGATAGATAATTTCATAGCGATAAATGCAACTCTCAGTCCATTTGTCGGGCAAATTCCATTTTTCGTCACCGGTCAAAGTGTCGCAAAGAATGTGAGAAGCTTAGGATTATCGAATGTTGTGTGTTTACTTCCTGAAAACATTAGGTCAAAAGGCATTCGGGTGAATGAAGCTGGGGGAAACTGTACCTTACATCTTGATAAGCCTATGTATAACAAAGCAGCGTTGAAAGTGGTTAAATACTTTGGAGGAAAGGTTGTATACAATTTCGATTATTTCTTTGTTGGGCTGGATTTGTTCTACATCAACGGGAGGAGTCTAATAAAAGCTGTCAAAAGGATTAGTATCAGTCAGGACGTTTTATGGGGCGCTGCTGAAGGCACCGTTTGCGGTTTGGATGAACTTGATTATTTTGTCGATATTTAATGATGACACTAAAGACTCAAGAAAAGGTTTTGAGATTAGTGGCTGGCCCAAGGGGTTGCCGATGCCTCACAGACCACTAACTGGATTTGATATTTTGAGTTGGAAATATTTCACTTCGAATAACATCTACCCCAGGAATGAGCATATTACGGAAGCTGGATATTTATTCTGTAGTAACTGTCTCCATACATTACCTTCGTGATGTTCTGCCTAAAAATGAAGACTCTTCAATTGCATTGCGAAACGGGTATGGAAGATTCGATGAAACAAGGGGAATGGAGGATCTTCAGGATTTTTCGGATGAAGATTTTTCTGTACTTAACTATGAGACTGTGCATATGGATTACTTTGATATGTATCAATGGTAAGGTGGATAAAAGTTATACAACACAAATGTAGAATAAAAATATGTATTTACGCTTCAAATTAATTAATGAGTATTTATATACTCTTGTAGAGCAGGACAAGTCGGATAATAACACAAAGTCAAAGAGTACTCAATTTGAAATTCAAAGGTAATGTGGGACTTTAAACAAATAAAAACAAGACAGAATCGTAATAAGATAAATTTATCATTCTCATTAACATTTCCAGTGGGTATTTAGTAGTGATGATGAGCAATTGTCAGGTGAATTTGAAGATTGACTGCCTCAGGGAATCTCGCACCTATTGACGAAATAAAAGTAGCGGATTTGAATTCTTTCCAATGAAATTCCTTGAAACATTCATATGAATACTACAATTGACTTACCGCATTCAGGACAAACGAAATCAAAGATTTCTTGAAACTCAGCTGCTTGCTGTGTTGAACAGCTTCCTTGGAATGTGTTTTTATCCATAGTCATCAGTTGTGTAGCCTGAAGAGTAGACTTTGCTTCATCTTGCTTTCGTTGCTTTTCCTTTGATACGTATGATGGATTTGTCATTTCCCAAATACGGAGCTGTATCCTTCGAGTTTGTTCACGATCTTTCCTAGCTTCTTTCATCTGCAATCTGGCTTCAGCTTTGTTCTTTCTTGCTTCAGCCTTTTCCGTCTTTAACTCTTCTTTAAGTTCTTTTACCTGTGTTTTGAGCTGCGTATTCTCCAATTCCAGCTGAACAACTCGCTGTTCTAACTTGTTAAGCATTTTGGTAGGTATATTGACCTTTTGAACTTCTTGCCTTTCTTTCTTCTTTGAATCGGCTTTCTCTGATTGGCGCGGTTGATTTATTCCTTCATCATCTATAGGCTTTTGCATTGTTCTATGAGTTACTCCATGAACAGTTGTTGCGGTAGTCGTACTTGCAACTGGAGCTCTTGGAACGTTTGTCTCCACTACTACCGTTTCTGTTCTAGCATTATCATCCTTCGTTTTGGTAGTTGATTGCTTCTTTGACGCTGTATCTCCTGCCCCTACAATCTGCTGCTTTGTCTTTACGTAAACACTTTGGTGGGTACTGCTTTGACTGTTTTTTTTTGTGAATTCGACGGCTTAGACGGGCAACAGCTGCTTCCAGTTTCAATTTCGCTTTCAATGCTTTGACTTCTATTGGAATGAGTTTATATTTCTCTTGCCGTTGTCTTAGCTTCTCTCTTAGATCAGCTTCCACATCTCGAGCTATTTCTACATATTCATAAAAATGTGTATCCGAATCTGAATAGGTTTCCACGTTCGAGTCCCACAGCTGAATCCCTGGAATGATACGACCTGTCGAGATAGTTATGATTAAATACACTATATTAATCGATACTCAATTAATTCAACCACACAATGAAGTCAATCAGTACCTGGTTTAGAGGATAGAGTAATTGACGCCGAGGTTGCAGTATAAGTCGAATTTGAGGATCGGGTTGCCGTGTCGGCCACAACTGTCATCCCTTTATCATCTTCCTTATCACTGTTGCTTTTGACTTTCTCTGATTTTTGTTGCCCACTTACAACAAGTTGTTGTTCTTTGCATGGAACCATGTGTCCTCTATCTTGTTGTTATGTTTTTCTGTCAACTTCCTCGTCTTCCGCTTCAAGCTTTCTCTTATTTGATGACTTATATTTTCCTTTCATTTCGGAGTGGACAGATGAAATTTGGAAAAACTTCCTTAGCTCCATGGCGTAAGCTTCTTCGAAACTGGTATTGTCAAATGCAACTGCAAAGATATCAGGATTATATTAACTTCAATACAAATTACTTTACACCATTTGAATCGGCATTGTACTATGTCAATTATAAGACAGACAACAACTTGCTGATTATGTAAATAAGGGTGATAGGGTTCTCTAATCCTAATAAATTTGAGGACAATATTTCGAATAAAATAAAATGGTCAATTCACCATTCTTTCCTCCGTTGACGGCTCGGTAGTAGCTGGCCCATCCCCCAACATCGTAGGCAGGGCGAAATGGTCCACCTACTGCGTTCCATGCTTCCACAACCCGCTGATATTATTATTTTTACATAATACATAAATGAGTCGATACAAGTCGAATGATTGATACAATCAATTTGCCATTTTATTAAAACTAGAGGATACAACGGATTTAAAAACCTTTGATGAATAATGAGTGACTTACCATTAACTTGGAAAGGACCATCTGTTCCGGAGTATCGCTGAAACGACGGTCTGGGTGATGAGCCAGCTGTTGCTGTCGATATTTTGATTTGATTTTGTCGACGGTAGCGAGGGGAGAGACGTTTAAAACAGAGTATGCACACTCTCGAACCATTGTTGCAGGAGTCGGAGATTTTAACAGTTTGAGAGTTGGAAAATGTAGGTAAGATTAAGACTTAAAGGGGAGAGATGTTGTCAAGACAAACGTCAGAGTGGAAATGAACATGCCGAGGAAAGAAACGAAGAAATTACGTTGTGTAGGCAGAACAAAACGAGCGAATGAACGAAGGAGCAAAGGAACAAACGAGACTGATCTTGATTCGTTGTACAGTTTCCTCCTTCCTTCTTACGTACACTCGTTGAACGTTGAAGCATCGTTTCGTAACAGTACATGTATGTGCCTGTTCAATTCGTCCGTGGCATTCGAGTTGATGGCATCGCTTTACTCTGTCTCCCGCATTGTTTTGTTTCAAAAATTTATTCTTTAAATCAAACTGTCGAAACTTGGTGATTATGGCACGAGAATGTGTTTACGCCGTTTTAAATGTCACTCCCCTCTCCGAAATGTCTGCAATCCGGGCAAAGTATAAGGAGCTACTGCTTACACATCATCCTGACCGCCATCAACATGCTACCGAAGAAGAAAAGATTCAAATGACGTTAATGGTAAGTCCGATATTTATTGTACATGTCTTTATGATTTCAAACATTTAGAAATCGATGTTGTCATGAATTGTTTTGAAATAGTCCCAGCGAGTTACGGAAGCATGGACTGTAGTTAGTGGACCCTTTCGCCCTGCCTACGATGTTGGGGGGTGGGCCAGCTACTACCGAGCCGTCAACGGAGGAAAGGATGGTAAGTTTGACCATTTTATTTGATTCGAAATATTGTACTAGTTTGATGATCCCAATCACAATCTATTTAATTGAGGGGCAACGAGGAATGACAAAGTAAATTATGTTTATTTAGTTTGAACACGTCGACATCAAAATGTAATACATTCAAATTTTATTTTTCAGTTCCATTCGACAACGCTTGCTTTGATGAAGCATATGCTACGCAGCTGAGAAAGTTGTATGAAGGTCAAGTTATAATGGAGAAGGAGTGCCAGCGAAAGTCTGAACGATCGACGCGGTTGATCAATCAAAGAGAAGGAACTCGTAAAAGCGAAGCGAGTAGAGCTGCTGCTAGTCTTGTAACTACCAAGTCTGCAACCTATCCTAACTTTGCTATTTGTGCCCCATCATTGCCCTTCGACACATCAATCCCTGAAACCGGTACGATTTAGTTATGTCATTGTTTCATTTTCAATGTGACATTTTCTGAGAATTCATATTGTCATACAATGATAATACTTATTCTGAACAGGAAGTACGATTCCCGTCATTGAACTTTCGGATGACTCTGCGGATGGTTCTGAAGCGGAAACGGACTTTTTCGAACCCGAAACAATTGTAGAAGAGGACGTTGACATCAGAGAAGAGTTGACCCAGACGATTGATCAAAACCGACTCATTCCGTCGGAAATTAAAGAACGCAAAGTGCAATGTAAACTACAAGAGCGTCGTAAATTGAAAGCTGTATCTACGAAACCGAACAAGATCAAAGATGACAAGAAGCAGTCAACAAATCAAATGGAACCCAAAGTCGCCCCATCAACAAATATTCCTTTCAAGATTCCACCTGTTGTCCAACTCAAACTTCAAAATAAAGAATCGGAGAAAGTAGAAGGTGGAATTGTATCAACAACAGAAACCTCTACAGGCGCATCGACTGCAGACGAAGTTGATAAGAAAGTTCAAAGCTTGTCCTCAGCCCTTACCGACAAAAAGGAAAAATTTGTAATGATGAGTCATAAGACCAAAGGAGGAGGTAAAAAACTAAACCTTCAATCTCAACATAAAGTACAAGGAATACAGTATCAGAGAGGCATCAAACGAAAAAACCAAACACCTGGCTTGTCATCAACTTCCCTCTCCGTCAGTAATCAAAAACAGTTGACTGACCGAGTTGTGAAGTTGGAAGTTGGAAGCGGAGAAACTAATTTTACAGACCGTAATTCATGAACTCCGAGTTTCTTGCGTTCACCAAGGAGGATCTGCAACTTTTAGAGAGGATAATAAATTTGAAGGAAAGAGTTTGAAGAAACAGCAAAACGAGAGACGTGAAGACAATCCTCCAATACATCTATGCAACAAATGTGGTAAGCCCTCATAGCCTAATTAACCTCTTAATTCCTAGTAAACCAGGTTTGAATGTCACATAATTTATGATTTCCATAGGTAAGGGTTTCAAGGATGCAGCCGACCTTCGTCATCATCACATCATTGCTCATCATGGCCTTTAAATGATCTCCGATGAAGTTTATCAATATTGTACGTTCAACTTAACTAGGTTTAAGGCATGTCCCATTAATGAAATTAATTTGCAAATTCTTAAACAATATGGACAAGGGCTGTTGGATAAACCTGTGAAATAAATGAGAATCTTACTTTCAGTTGAACAATTGTATATTATTTTAAGATCATAATATTTTTTAACAGCATGATTTCAAATCTATTAGTTTCCCATTCCCCCTCATTTGAAGTGCAAATTAAATTGGCGAAATTGACCATGTTGACAGTTCTTATCATCTTCATTGTTGGAATAAACGAAAACTTTATGATTGATTATTACACTATAGTTTACTACCTTCAATTGTGTGTTTCAGTATTTTCATAAACTATAAATTTGTAGCTGATAAAGAGCTTATTGCATAATATTTCATTTACATTTGAATTCATAATGCTGAGCGGGAAGTGATGGGAGCCGAATGGAAACCATGTGGAGACGGAGATGTGGGTTGAAGTCAGTGAGTGGTAGTAGGAGTGGGAGTTGGAGTGGAGTATGCGTATTCATGGGTTTTCTCCACACACGTTTCTCCTCACTCAACTCGGCAGCTGACTGCGCTCATTTCAATCTGTTCATTCCTCCGCTGACTTTTGGACGAAACGGATCTCCTCAAGTGAATTCAAGTGTAGATATTTAATAATTGATTGTTTTGTGTCTACGAATTATTTGGAAGGATTTTATTCCGTGAAGAAATACTGTATACGTAAACGAAGAAGATGCCGAGAGAATGTGTATACCACCTGTTGGGTGTGGATCGGAATGCTCCAAAGGAAATCATTCACACAGCATACAAGGAGCTGTGTCGGCAGTCTCATTCCGATCATCATCAAACAGCCAAAGCTGATCTGAAAGTTGCTGCCACACTTTTTGTAAGTAAAACAATTACTTTACTTGGGTCACATTTCTTTGATCATATTGTTGTGTAATGGATAAACTATTTACAGACTCAGTGGTTGAATGATGCCTGGGAGGTGGTCAATGGTTCTCTACGACCTGTGTATGATGCTGGAGGTTGGAGGGCATATTATCTGCATATGAACAATAAAAGTAAGTTAAACTGCTTTAGTTATATTTTATCTAAGAACCTTGTATCCTCATCCTTCAGAGATATGGGTGTTGTATGTTGGGATTTGTTGTTAAAAATCCCAAGACCCCTATTATCACACCATCACCATCGTTAGGTTACTAAGTAAGGGGAAAATTAATTTGAGGTAATGTTCCATTATCCATAGCCGACAAATGGAATGTCCCCTTCTGCGATGCCTTGGAAACCGAGTTGATCAGGTTCCGTCGCGATCAAGCTGAAAAGCAAGAGGCGGAATTACGGATTGAACAAGATCGAGCGGAACAAATTTTACGACAACAGGAAGAGCAAATTAGAAAAGACAACATTGAGTCAACAGCAAGAGCTGCTAAGAGAGCCATCTTGGATGCAGAGGATCTTGTTTACCAAAACTACCTTAAACGATCTGGCGAAAATCGACTTCGAAAGATGATGACGTCGGCAGCAGGAGCAGCGCCAGCAAAATTGAAGAGAGCCTCTACCTCTATTGATTCAAGTTCATCTTCCTCAACTTCTTGTTCTTCTCATCAATTGGGATTCATAGTGGTAGGTCAGATCAATGAGCCAAAACCTCTTGTGTCCAAACCCAGGAGACCAGAAATACCCCTTGTCGACCTTGTAGACTCGTCTGACGACAAACCGGACGTGGAAACCGAAATTGTTGACAGTAATTCTGATTCTGACACGGATATGGACTTGGAATTTAATTACGATGAACCCTTTACTTATTCTGCTAATCCTACCAACGTTCAAAGTGAACAGCGTGATAGAGTGGAAGCTGAAGAAGCAGAAAAGGATAAGAAAGCTGAAATGGAAATGGAAGCAGAGAATGCTAAGACAGCAGAAATGGAGGATAGAAAAGCAGAAATAGAGGCAAATAAGGCTAGAAAAGCAGAAAACGAAGCAGAGAAAGCAGAAGAAGAGACTAGGAAAGCTGAAGAAGAAGCAGAGAAGACTAATGAAGCAGAAAACGAAGCAGAGAAGGCTAGGGAAGCAGAAATAGAAGCAGAAAAAGAAGCAGAAAAAGCAGAAGAAGCAGAAAAAGCTACGAAAGCAGCAAAAGAAGCAGAGAAAGAAGCAGAGAAAGTAGAAGAAGCTGAAAAAGAAGCAGAGAAAGTAGAAAATGTTAGGAAAGCAGAATTAGAAGCAGAAGAAGAGACTAGGAAAGCTGACGAAGTAGAAAAGATTTCACAAGATCAGAAATTAGCGAAGCAAGATGAGACTGAACATAAAGAGACTGAAACCCTTGACTCCAGTTACGAAGCAGCGGCTGGAAATAAGAAGAGAAAATTGAGAAGGAAAACTGTTCCGAATTATCTCTTACCTAAGAAGATCCGAAAACTGGAAATGGAAGTTGTGGAGTTACAAAAAGCAAATGCAGAACTTTATAAGCAGTTGGAAGATTCTAAAGATGAAGCCAGACGAGAAAGAAATGAATCTAGAAAGCACTTGGAGGAAGCTACTGCAGGAAAGGATCAGGTTCAAGAAATTCACAAGGAATGTCAGAAGGTCTTGGAGACCGTGAATCACATTCTTAAAGAAGGCAACAACATCTTTCGTCAATCCCAAAATCAAAATGAAGCTGTAGAACCGGAAAGCAGTTCAAATACATCATCCCACAGCCCATCTAGGAATAAAAAGTTACCCCGAAGGCCCAAAGAAATATCTACTAAACCCGAAGTAGCCTCTCTATCAAACAAACAATCTGAGCCAAAAGGATTCATCTGTAAACAATGCGGTAATGATTGGATGGTTTAGGATTTCTTATCAGACCATTGCATTAATTTAAAACGAAGTCTGAATTTCCTTTTATTTTTTTATTAACAGGAAAGAGATTTAGCAGAGGGTTTAATCTCCGACGTCATGAGGACTCGATCCACTCGAAAGTCATCCATCGCTGTAAAAAATGTAACAAAGCCTTCACGCGAGAATACAGTTTGAAGTCACATAAATGCAATTAATTGTTTTTGCAAGTTCAATTTTTGATGAATTAAATCGTAAACACTGTTCATCTTGTCATTTTGATACTTTTCTTTGTTTATGATGTCATCGATTAATGTACCTGTACATTTACTGTAATTTTTGGTTGGAATGGACCTTAAAAATTTATCTTTGTTAAGCATTTTCTTTCCATAATAGTGATTATGATTGTAATTAAATACTTATGACTACAATTTGAATAAGTAATTCTATAAGTACTAAAAATTATCGATTTGCCACAACATTTATTTCTACAAAATTGTATTCATGAATCACGGTCTTCTCAACTACTAGTTTATAAATGTTTTGTGAATACTTATCCTTCACTTATAGTGTACTCATATTACGTCATGTTCACAATATCGTTAGGTCCATAATATAGGTTTTTAATAAACGTCAAATATGTTTTAATACCATTAGATTGCAAAGCATACATCTTAAATTCTATCCAATAATATTTAAATTTGAATGATTTCCAAGATGAAGTAACTCCTACTTAAGGTTAAACTACGTATGATGTAAGCTTGTATTTTACCTCTTTGGGTCTATGTATTTTTTGCCTCCTGAGAGGAGTATCAAATTTGCCTCTTTAGGGCTATGTATTCATTGCCTCCTGAGAGGAGTATAATACTCCGTACTTGATATTAAGCTCCGGCCTGAATACAATACTCCGGGCTTGATATTATGCTTCCAGCCTGAATTTAATGCTCCAGAATTTAAAAACATGAAAAATGTCATACTCGTATAGCATATCAACATATGACCATCTTCAAATTTGTGTGAACAGTTTATTTTTGAAGATATTTTAATTGTTAGGATTTAAATGAAAGCTAAGCTAAATAGCTTTAATTTCATTCCTTAATAACTGGAATCCTATGAAAACTAAAGAATTGATATCAAATTGAAAAATCATAAATAATCACAAAAGATATCACATATTAGAAATATTTACCCCATTAACATTTGTGTAAGTTTTTTATGTTTCAATATTTTTTATTTCTTATGAATTTAAATGTAAGCTAAGCTAGTGAGCTTTAAATTCATTCCTTAAGAACTGGAATCCTATGAAAACTAAGGAATTGACATCATGGTTATGATTGTAATTAAATACTTATGATTACAATATGAATAAATAATTGCATAAGTAACAAAAATTATCGATTTGCCACAACAACATTTATTTCTACAAAATTATATTCATGATTCACGGTCTTCTCAACTACTAGTGTTTATAAATGTTTTGTGAATACTTATCCTTCACTTATAGTGTACTCATATATGGTCATGTTCACAATATCGTTAGGTCCATAATAAAGGTTTTTAATAAACGTCAAATATGTTTTAATACCATTACATTGCAAAGCATACATTTTCAATTAGATCCAGTAATATTTAAATTTGAATGATTTCCAAGATGAAGTAACTCCTACTTAAGGTTAAACTACGTATGATGTAAGCTTGTATTTTACCTCTTTGGGGCTATGTATTTATTGCCTCCTGAGAGGAGTATCAAATTTGCCTCTTTAGGGCTATGTATTTATTGCCTCCTGAGAGGAGTATCAAATTTGCCTCTTTAGGGCTATGTATTTATTGCCTCCTGAGAGGAGTATCAAATTCGTCTCTTTATGCCTGTGTATTGATTGCCTCCTGAGAAGAATTTCTAATTTGCCTCTTTGGGTCTATGTATTTATTGCCTCCTGAGAAGAATATAATACTCCGTACTTGATATTAAGCTCCAGCCTGAATACAATACTCCGGGCTTGATATTATGTTCCACCCTGAATATAATGCTCCGGGCTTGATATTATGTTCCAGCCAGAATATAATGCTCCAGCCTGAATTTAATGCTCCAGCCTGAATATAATGCTCCGTGTTTGATATTTTGCTCCAGTCTGAATTGAATGCACCTGCCTGAATATAATGCTCCAGTCTGAATATAATGCTCCAGCCTGAATATAATGCTTCGTGTTTGGTATTATGCTCCAGTCTGAATTGAATGCTCCAGCCTAAATATAATGCTCCAGCCTGAATATAATGCTCCAGCCTGAATATAATGCTCCAGGTTTGATATTATGCTCCAGCCGCAACATAATACTCCGGTTAGGTTATAATGCTCCTTATGAAGTGTAATGGCTCGGGATAAATATCATGTATGATTTTGAAAACAATTGTTTTCGGTTTACTCTACCATGTACAGTTGTGGTATAAGGTATAAATAAATAAATATAAATAAGGTAGTCATGCAATTATAAAAAACTTGTGCAAATATAAACATTTAAAGATCACAAAAAATGTATTACAAACAGTTAATTCAGGTTGTCCATGTTATTGGAGTTCGTATATTAACTATACCTATCAGCCAATTTAGGATATTGTCGATTTCCAATTACATTTATTAACTTTCAATTCTCACTGTGTATGATATTTCCAGTTCTTCATTCAAAAGTAAATAGTATATTACCTGGATTTAATTCTCTGCGTAAACTCTTGAATGTCAGTAGCAAATGATTTAATGAGGTAACTTTAATTAGAAAATATGATGTCACATTCAAAAGTGTCTGAGTCTTTCAGTTTTCAAGATATTCTAATGCTTAAGGATTCAGATTAAACCTTAATTCAGTAGCTTTGATTGTATTCCTTAACTTTACAAATATCATCAAAACTCATGCCTTCAGACTATTTTCAAAAATGTCAAAAATCGTTCTTCAATTAGAAAATATGATGTCACATTTAAAATTGTCTGAGCCTTTCAATTTTTAAGATATTCTAAAGATTAAGGATTAAGATTAAACTTACGTTCAGTAGCTTTGGTTATATTCCTTAATATTTCAAATATCATCAAAACTTATGACTTCAGACTATTTTCAAAAATGTCAAAAAAAAATTGTATTTATTAAATAATATGATGTCACATTTAAAATTGTGTGAATCTTTCAATGTTTTAAATATTCTAGAGCTTAAGGATTCAGATTAAACCTTAATTCAGTAGCTTTGATTGTATTTCTTAACTTTACAAATATCATCAAAAGTCATGGCTTCAGACTATTCTCAAAAATGTCGAAAATCGTTCTCCAATTAGAAAATATGATGTCACATTCAAAATTGTCTGAGCCTTTCAATTTTTAAGATATTCTAGAGATTAAGGATTTAGATTAAACTTAAATTCAGTAGATTTAGTTATATCCCTTAATATTTCCAATATCATCAAAACTCATGCCTTCAGACTATTTTAAAGAAATGTTGAAAAAATTGGTATTTATTATAAAATTATTATTCAGAATGTCTTAATCACTACCTTTTTTCATCGTATACTTTAAACTTTCATGAAAACCTTTCACTTAATCCATCAAGTCAAATCAAAACTATATTTAATCAGAATGTTCTAGAAAACAGGTGTCTATTTTTATCATATATCTATTTTTTTAAATACGTAATTAAAAACATTTACATGTATATACCGGCAAAGGTTCAATAGACTCAGGTATATGGGGTTGATAATAGAGAAAATAGAGAACCCGGGTATTTGTACACATTTATCACATTCTATTGTCTCTCAGTCTGTCTGTAGATGTCAGTACACGTATGTCCTGATTTTAAATTTAGCATTTCAATTGTCTTTGAAGGTCAACGTCCTTATCAGTTTAAGTTGTTATGAATTTGAAGATTTTTATGTAAGCATCTATAGACGGCCAAGTCTTACTCAAGTGCGAAATCAAAGATTCTAAAATGCATTTGAAATGAAGGTGATAACCTTTGTGATAACCATCTTACGTACTCAGAGTCATCTATTCATACTTTAGAATGTACGATTTCCAGATGGGGTATGAATGTTTACATGATAGACTCTATGATCTTTTATTTCAGATACTTGTTTTATCATGACACAAGTAAAATACTACAAATCAAATTGTTTTTTCAGCTTCCGGAGACGAACAACTTGGCTTAAAGTTCAAGATCTCATCATTTAGAGGAGAGTTCAATGCACAATGTCGGCGGATCGGGTGACGATAACTGATTTTTGAAATACAAATTATGATGTTTCATTTCGGTCAATTGCATTGAATGCTTTAAATCAATCCTTCAAATCATGTTTTAGTCTTTTAAAAGTTCTACTATCGTTTTTATTAAGGTTGAGACTGTCTGGGACATTGATTGTAATGGCATTTATCGAAATCACCTTGTTCCCTACGAGGGAAGGGATTTATCGAGTCAGAAAGTCAAACATGTTGTCCCACGAGCGACGGACGTAAATGAGCCAGACAACCAGACGAATCAGGCAAATAAAAGAGATGAGTTGAATGTAATTAAATCTTAATTATTCAGTAGTTCTGTTTTATTTATTTTAACAATTTAGAAAACTTTTTGAAAACATTTTAGTTTCTGATATCAATTTTGTCATGAATTTCTGATTTAAAAAACATGTTTTTAAAAATCTTCTTAAATGTTTGTGTTAGAATGTTGGGACGGAGGTCAAGTTTATTGAGCGGAAAGTGAGTTCTGGCCCTGTAAGGACTGCGATCATACATTTTATATCTTGAAATTAAATGACAATGATTGATTGGAGTATTTATTTTATGCTGTGTAGGAAAAACATGGATCATATATTACAAAGACACGATCTCCTGTTTTGACTCGGTCTCGTGCTACAGCAAAGAAGAAAACGGAACGAGTTATACAATGCCAATGTGAAGCAGATTTGAAGAAACAATGAATTTTTTACCAGTACTACCTGTATCGTTTGTTTGTGTCACTTCCTTAGAGCTACTACAACTAACTGTCTCGCTATCAAACGGTTAATAATAAAAGTATTCTCGGGTGTTCGTACACTATATTTTAGTAAAAACATTTATGCACATAGTATGGGGCGTTAAGTAACAAGGCATTGAAACGGTTGCTGCTGGCGTTCTTGTTGTACAGTTTCACATTTCGTTGCATAACAGGAGGGAACAGACTGACAGTTTAAATTATCGAACGAACGATCGAATTGTTTGTGATTAATCTACTTGTAGTTTCTGCTGTAGAATCTTGTTAAATTTTGATTATTTCTTCAACTTTTAATTACTAAAACTTTTGTTAAGTGTGCGACTTAGACTATAGGACTTGGATAGGTGATCTTCAGAGGTCAGGTAAGTCTTGATACTTGTGTTTGATTCTCATTAATATTGAACTTTTTTAGTCTAGTGGAGTCAGCTATTCTCTAAAAAAACTTATTGTAAATTTGTCATAGGTTAAAATGACTACTCCAGAGCAACGTCTGACGACGACAACGATTGACAACGCCGTTATCAAAAGTTCCTTGAAGAGAAGTTGGAAGTTGATGGTGGTATTGAAGAAACTTTGAGGACTCCTATGATCAAAGACCTTCAAATCATCAAGCACATGTTAGAATCTCAAAGTTGGAGAGAGAAAAAACCCAGAATTATCAACAACTGTCGTGTTGTAAATACCGATGAGTTCCTTCGGCTCAAGCGTCAATATGATAAAGCTTGTCCTCCTACACCAATGGTCAGGGCTCCACTACCTCCACCAAAACCACAGAGAGACCCAAATGAACCGTTACTCCCAGGACTTCCAATGAAACGGAAGTATACTTTCGCTAAAGAAGACCGGAAGCCAAAACCGTATTGGAGGGAGAAAATTAATAAGGACCATAATAAACCTCTTATCACTACATCCCTTTCGAATCTGGAGATGCAGGTTCAAGAAGTAGAGGATGAGGATATGGAAAGGATGGACCATGGGGTTAATCCATCTCTGTCACCAGCCTTTCAAAACTCTGAACCACAAGTTAACGGATATACGAAAGGTTCGGATGTCCCTAGATGGATTAAAGTTGCCTTTGAGTAAGGAATTCAATCCTTTTTGTGATACGTTATCGATCACAATTGATGTTGTTGAGTTAGGTTATGAAATTCATGCTTGTCTTAATTGTGTGTTTTAGGCAATCTGTTCCTCGTCCTATCCCGATCCCTTCGGATGAAAATTATTATGACAGATGGGATGAATGGGTAGGTTCAAATGACGTCAACGTCACTCCCGAGGCCTACTTCATGCAACCGGATGGATACTTCCACCCCCGAAACCTGAGCAAGAAAATGCTTTTATTTGCTACGATGACGATGATGGCAGACTTTGAGCGCCTATTGCACTTTTCAATTCGGATCGGTGGAGATGTTGCCGGGTACCTACAAATTGTTCCCCCAACGGATTGGATTCCTCGAAAGGCCGGCTGGACTGAATTCCAACCGCCAATAGACAATCCAAAGGTTCAAGAGGCTTTTAAATCCAAAAACAAAGATCATGCTTCCTGTGCAACGATGGTCACCTTTCGTCATTTAACGGGAGATAAAAAGAAGGAATTTGACTTTGTTGAGGACTGTAAAGTTGGGTAAGCTATTGAATTAAATATATTAGGATAACGGTATCACCAACAGTAGCTTATAATTTGACAGTTTTGTAACTCATTTCTGAAGGTCGTCTTGTGTCCTACATTATCATGACAAAATATTTTCGAATGTTTAAAAACCTAGATTGATATCCGTATTTGAATGTCAGGCATCTTATTTAACATAAATAATATGTATTACAGAAATTATCCACCGTCCGGACAAAAGGACCTCCACCCTATCTTCTATCGGTATTTGAGTGACAGGAGGCGATACTACTGCAAAGAAATCCAAATGACTGGATTTGATACGGATTTTCAGTTTTCCAACTTTTCTAATCTTGACACGATGCTAACAAGGGCAGGTAATTTTAATTCATCAAACGAAGAGGATGGATCGGGCCTTTCAAAACCCTGGATGTACTGTGGGGCTTATGGATCTAATTTCTCAGGTTCGGTTATCTTCTTTAACCACTCACATCCGTAAACTTAATTCCTTTACCCTTTGATGTATTAAACATTTGATTGAATTCATAATATTTACAGAGCATTTAGAAGACTTTGGTTTTGACAGTACTGCCATCAATCATCTTGGCGCTAGCAAAGGCTGGAGGGTTACTCCGCCCTGTTTTTCAATGAAAATGCTGGAGCTGTTAGAAACGTTAGGAGTGAAATGTTTCCTCAGGTTAATGACAAGTTTTTTGCAATGCATAAAAGCCTCGTCGTCCCTGATGAGCATCTCAACACCAATAACATCCCAATTCAATTTGTGGATCAGCAGGCTGGAACAATAATGATGATACATTCGATGGCAAGGCACAGGTATAGATCAAAGATCGTGAAAAAATCCTCAAAATCATGTAGTTGTCATGTTGAACTACTTTTTTGATTGTTTTAAGCGGATATAATCACGGGTTTAATCTATCAGTGAGTGTCAACCTCTCAACTGGAAAAACTCGAATGAAAAATATTATACCATTCTTCCCTCGATGTTGCCGTCCTGTAAAGGGTCCAAAGAAATGCAAATATGGTATCAATACCACCATGGACCCAACTTCACTAATTAGACATTGCTTAGACCCTCAGGAATTTGAACAGTGGGAGAAAGGAGAGTATGAGGCATACTTTTCACCTACGTTACAAGTTGGGCCGAAACTTAAGGCATGTCCAAAGATTGTGAACGGTGAGAGTAACACTTTAATTAATTAAGAATCAGAAAATTGTAATTCACTATGAAAATTTACCATATTTTTTTAATTGATTATCAGATCTCCCCCGCTATTACTGCCGTCCCAAAGATGAAAGTCTTGAGAACGCATATATCCTAAGAAAGGTCTTTACGGACGATATTCCAATTGGGGAAGTCAAGAAGGTTGATAAAGAGGCCCTGATGACTAAACTCAGCCTCGTATCCGGTTACTCTGATCCCATATCTGGTGTTGTTCCTTTAACCAAATCCGCGTCTCCTCCGATTGTTTCTGAACTTTTAAATGTTAAAGAGTCATCAACAAATGCAGTCTCCTCAAAGATTAATCCATCAGCAAGAAGAACTGTCAGGACAAGGACAACTACATATCCAAATACTCTTTCATAAAATTCCTTTGTATTATATTTTTCTAGATAGTATTATGTAAGCGATATAATGTAATGGAGGTTAAAATCCTCTAAAACTTCATGATCTAATTTTTTTTTATCCGGTATAAACACACGGACGTTTGTACTACAAGCAACTCAAAATATAAAAATTCAGTTGCAATGCATCCTTGATGAGTTAATAAATGAAAATCAATTGGATGGAACCGTATTGAATAAAATAATAAGTAATAAAACGATTCGTTTTTTTAATTAAGCATTATTGACGTTATAATAACTCTATTTAGTTTATTAATTATCAGCAGGAGTGGCATTAAACAAACATTGAGTCTTTTCGACATTTTAAAAATTATGCGAATCCATGAGTTTTGATGATATTTCAAATATTAAGGAATAAAATTAAAGCTACTGAATTAAGTTTTAATCTGAATTCTTAAACAATACAATATCTCAAAAACTAAAAAGCTCACACAATTTTAAAGATGATATCATAATATTTAATAAATACCGAATTTTTTGACATTTTGAAAATAGTCTGAAGTCATTAGTTTGCATGATATTACAAATATTAAGAAATACAATTAAAGCTACTGAATTAAGTTTTAATCTGAATCCTTAAACAATACAATATCTCAAAAACTGAAAGGCTCACACAATTTTAAAGATAATGTCATAATATTTAATAAATACCGAATTTTTTGACATTTTGAAAATAGTCTGAAGTCATTAGTTTCCATGATATTTCAAATATTAAGAAATACAATTAAAGCTACTGAATTAAGGTTTAATATGGAAATCAGCCGTTTTGAAATGCATAGACTATGAAAATTGTGTCCACACACAGACATTGTTGATAAGCTGATTATGTATACGGATACATATCCATTAGCTCACGCTGGTGCTAGTCGTACTGTTAGAGTTCATGGCACACCACCTGTTATTTAAACAAGAACTCGGGCGGGTTGGGTTCCAAGTAGATGTCACTACTTTCTTCATATAAAAATCTCATTTCCACTTCAAACCTTGATCGATTAGGTCATACAACAGCTGGTCTGTTTATTTCTTTGATTTCATTCTCCTTGAGATTACTGTTTTTGTATTTTTGGGCTAAAATCTAGACGTTATTGGTACTTTGAAAAAATGAGACGTCCCAAGAGCAACATAAAGGAATCTCCACATCAAACTTTGGGAGTTGATCGTCTAGCAAGCATGGACACAACTGTTAGAAAAGCTTATGAAGATCTGTTGTTTGCTAATTGTGCAAATCGATGGAAAGACGGCTCGGACGAGGAAAAGTGGACAGCGGAGTTAAAGGTAAGTGTCGTTTTAAAACCTGTACTACATAAGCTCTAATCAAATCAATTCTGAATGGTTCATTTAATTAGGAATAAACTTTGTTTGTAATGGATTCAAGTATTCAATTACTGTCTGATAATATTTAATACGATAGTTATATCATTAGTTCAATTACAGACAAAATGGATTGAAGAGGCATGGAGTGTTTTGAATAGTCCTTATCGATACATTTATGACCATTATGGATGGAAAGCCTGGTACAGAGCAATCGGAAATATCGGTTAGTTATTGTTTACAGATACTATAAAATCTATGAGTTTGGAAATCCTAAATTTAAATTCAATTTAAAGTTATTTTATTCAACAACATTATCTTGAAACTACAGACTGGGATCGGAGGTACAGCTTCAAATCCAACTTGGAATCTCTACTATAATCTCCAAATCAGTTGTGTGTCTGGGTGTGTCATAGGCATAGCCTTTTTAACAACGACGACAATATCACCCTGGTCCCTGCCCTTTTAACATGGGAAGCGGAGCGGGGAGGAGAAGGGCTCAAGGAGTGATGAAGATTGGGCATTGCCTTTTAACATGGAAGGCGGAGTAGGCCAGTGGCAGCTTTATATACTGCCTTCATTCCATACCTCAATATATTCTCCCTGTCTCCCTTCCTATCCATACCATTGCCTTCGTAATTGACATT
>JAQFZA010000511.1:0-18523 GCA_034695115.1 Desoria olivacea | reverse complement strand
ATTGAGGTTAACCCTATTGATGTATTACTTTCAGTAATCTGTGGAGTCTAAATAAATCATTCATTCATTCATTCATATTACCTTATTCCCATTTCCAGTATGTACAACTTTTGTACAAAGAATCAGCCTGTCTTCAACTATAGGGTAACATAATATTCATCTACAATTGGTTCTAGGTTCATATGGTTTTAAGATCTCGTGTCGTATTCTACCCTGGAGTTTGAAGTTAGGGCCGTGGCCTGAGGGAGAACTGGCTAATATTTATTTCATTTACACACTATTAAATACAACCGAACTCAATAATACTTACGACATCGACAATCTTTACAGGTTTTAAAGTGTGAAAGTCTGTTTTTCGGTCCATCTGTTATTAATAACTGCAAGCCTAAATTAAAGTTGGTCTCAGGACAGAAAAGTTTATTGTGACAGGAAGAATAAAATTTATATTAAGTATCATTATTACTCACGTTTTGAAGACATATGCTATTGGTCCTAGCAATAAAACAATGAGAGGATTAGGAATGCGATGATGTCATTTAAAGGTTTGAGTTTAAAAGCGACAACAAATACTGGAAAATACGTTCAAGCAGAAGGGAAATGCGTTTTTCAATTTATTAAGTAACTAAATTCAACAGAACTAGTATTTATGAAAGAATGTATGCGAAAAAGTGCATCACAACAACTCTGCATGTCTGGCATAATCCCTACAAGAGGAACAAATACGTCTAGGTCAGTTCTGACGCACAGGATTACAACGAACAAAGGGCTTTCTGTTGTCGATTCCAGAGTAAAGAATTATGAGCGACAATATTCAAATTTTATAATAGGTTCCACACTTCAATTTACAATAACAACGACGGAACACGACATGTCAGTTGATTATGACGAACTTAATTGTTTTAAAAAAATAGGAAATAAATATATAAATACAAGACTCATATTTCCAGTCACCTAAAAACAAAACCTTCTCACCGACTAAGAAACATTAAATCCTGAATTTCTTTTAAAATATCAGAATGGAAATCATTCAGAAGTTATTTTGTTGTATTTGGATTCTATTGACAGTTGAGGAATCAGTTGAATCGGCGGCAGTGGCAGTACCTTTAGTATCCGCTTGTAATAATTGTGGAAACGATAACAATCTCCTTCAGAAAATTCAAAACCTTCAAAATCGAATCGATAGCTGGGAAACTAATTATGGTAAGATTTTTTAATATTAAAAAACACAATTATTTATTTTATTCTATAATCAGAGTCAGAGAGTTTGGAATTTTGATAGAAATTAGTTTCAATTTTAATTGGAATTTTAACATTTTTGACACTGTATTTGAATGCTTAACTTTTTTCATCAGAATTTATGTTCAAAATTCTGTATTAAACAACACTAGTTTCATTTCCGATGCAGTCACTTTCTTAAATATTTTGTAACGACGAGGGTTTGGAATATGAAATGTTCAAAAATGAATCTGAAATGGTACGGAGTTCCTATTATCTGTAATTTATATCCATAATAAATTAATAATGACTTAATTACAATTTGAATTCGTAGGAAATATTAGATTCCAGTGCAGCTCATTTGAAACCAATCTGGCAGCCCAGATCCAAAAAGAGCAGAAGGACTTCAACACATTAAGAAGTTCCTGCCACGACTTCACCGTTCGGGTCATTAGGTTAGAGGAGGTCAACCAATTGATGAAATCCAACTTCCGGGCTTTTAACAGAACCATCTCAGAAATCAAGAGGACAATCAAAACTACAACAAATAAGGGATGATGGATTTCCCAACCACTTTTTTCACGATACCGCATTTTGCAACCTTTCCGAAATTAATATATCCCACAATCCCACTTTTTGAAGGTGCCCCTAATATGGATGCTAGGGAGCAGGGTATCTTACAATATGAATTTGTAATCAACTTGAAATGATTAATGTAACTGTGCAAAAAGAAATTAAAACTTGTCCCATGCAGTTGGAAAGGACTTAACCTATAAGTTAAAAATACCAGTTACACGGTGTATACCTTTTCTGTCGTTTAATTAGGTGTAACTTACACCTAATTAAACGACAGAAAAGTCCTTAGTACAGAAATCTGTCCACGAAGTGACGAGTTCTTCCTCTTCATAATGATCAAAATAGGAGGTGTCACCAGGGCCCTTACATTTCGGGATGAAGGGAGCTACAGATTTCATTTTCTATTTAAGTGTTAAGATCCTACTAACCTTCGTTCCAGAAACCAATCAGAAGTAGTATTAAAATTCATGATTAAGTCATTTGTAGTTTTGTTTTCTTATCCTTTATTTAATGTACAGTTGTTCAGTACAAGTTCAAACTGACAAAAATTAAGAATGACAAAACTAATATCTATGTAGTAGCAATATGTACCATCAAATAAACACCCATTAATAGACTTGAATCTAAATACATTAACCAATCATTGTAATCAGACAGTGATTTGCATTTAGTGGAAAAGATTAACCTGAAAACAAGTTTGATACATAGTGAGGAAAGGTGTAATTAATTTGAGTTGGGCATAATTAAATGTTGAAAAGGTCAAAGGCGAGTTGGGGATGACGATAAGTGAATTCCGTAAAAGTGGTTGTCGCTTTCATCACCTCCTTCTTGTTCCTAAACAAAAGAAACAAGCCAATAAGAAATTGTTACCTTCCACCCGGACGGAATCAATTGAACCGTATTCCATATTTCTTGAGAGGATTTACCTCTTCGACTGATTGTGAGTGTACAAACAAAGTTGTCAGTATGTAATTGCATTTAGTATTTCAAACTGATTACAAATATACGTTACACACCATTCCCAGATCCCGGTATACATATTATGGATTAAGGGCACCTCGGGTCGCAGTGGAGACTATATCCTTAATCGAAGGCATCGCTAAGCAGCGACAATGTTATTTATAAATAGCAGATGGTTTTTAAGGACAATTAAGGATATTCTCCTTCCACCCGGAAATCAGTACTTCCGATTAATTTAAAGTGGTCATAAACATTCATAAAATGCATACTGGGATCAAAGTATTGTTTTCAAACCATTCGTAAATGCGCAATTCCACCCAGTCGGGAAGTAATCCTCTTTAGCTGACCCTGTGGGAAAAGTTACCTTTTAATGATCTCCAAGGCCTTCAGCTTCAGCCTTTTTCATTAAATGTCACGATGGATAACCCTAGGACGTTGGATAGCATTTCCTGGGTTAACGTTCCCCTGCATTTTGTGTTGACACTTCAGCTTCAAAACTTGAATCTCGTATTTATGGGCGATATTGTAAAGTTGGAGCCAAAGGTCAGCCCCAATCTCCGTTGTACAAGTCGTACTAAACTCATCCATGTACATGAAGTGGAGGGCTTCCTTTAAAACATTGGGATTCACATCTTCAATGTAGACCACCCCCTCCGTCCTCTCCTTCATTTCGGTCTTAAACATCCGCTGGAAAACTGCACTCTGACCTACAGATACAAACAGATGAATTAAATGCCTTCATATCCTTCCTTTAAAGGTACGTTTAATTAGTTAAACTTGCATACAGGACAGAAGGAATCGATGGGCTGGGAATCTCTCTCCTTTGCACACGAGGGTCACATCGGACAGGAAATCGTTTAAGAAGAAATCTTTCTTCTGCAAATTCTTTCCAACTCCTAATCCCTCTGTTGGGTTCAACTTCGGGGCTAAAAAGTGTTCAAAATATTTAAGTACAGTAAACCCTCTATTTACGGTCACCTCTATTATACAGCCACATGTGGTGCAGATAAAAAAAATACATGCTAAATGTACCCCTTACTACGGTCCCTCTCTATCACAACAACGTTCATAATTTTGACAGATATCTACACGTTTCTACCTTATTTATTCCCATCATTTTTACGGTCACCCAAAACACTTATCCCAACAAGGCAAAGGAACACTTACAACATACATTATGTACATGCAGTATTTAGTATACTTAAGAGGAGAAGGTCAGTCTCGTGCGGAAACCAAATCCATACATTTTCATATCAACGTATCCAGAATTTCAAGTTCAACTCAAAACACCAATTTTTATTTTGCAATGGGCTCTAACATTGGAAATATCTGTGGTCGGAGGGGGCGCGGAGGAGAGTTTTTTAATAAAATAGCTAAAAGCCGCGCTGAAATTCATTTCACACAATAACTAAGCCCTATGCTGAACTCAGTTTTCGCGTTCTCCTATAGCGCGCATTATAAACCCCTCCTCCGCACCCCCTCCGCGCCCCCTTTGACCTCAGATATCTCTAATATTAGAGCCCATTGCAAAATAAAAATTGGATGTTAGAATTGAACTTGAAATTCTGGATAAGTTAATATGAAAATGTATGGATTTGGTTTCCGCACGAGACTGACCTTCTCCTCTTAAGTCTGTTCATGAAGCGAGAAGAATCTCCAAAAATGTAAAAATTGTGTACTGGTGTTCACGTCCCAATGCATCCAGGATCTATGCTACAATGATTTTTGATAATTATCTGTATTTTTAAATATTTACCATTATATCTTAACTTGTATTTTCATAAACTTTTCCTTGAGGCGTAATGTCCCACCTAGTGGGGTGTCTCATTGTATGAATAAATTAAAATTAATTAAATTAAATTAAATTAAGACGGTTCCCTTTGATGGATGTGGTTTACAACAAAGGGCTTTGGGTTGTTGAAGAGGCTTGGAGGACGTGAGAGTCGGATTTAAATATTCAATTTGTATATATGATGAGTTAATTAATTCCGGAATTATTTTACTTAATATCCTTAATTGTTAAAGAGTTAGAATGAGGTTGGGAGCTGAGGTGAGTTTAATATAACCTGAGTGTAAAACCTCCTGAACAGACAAACGGATGAAATCAGGGAATGAGGTTAATGGGAATGGATTCGAAAAGCAGATACACGTCCCTTAATCTTCAAAAGTTAAGGGATAATATTTGTCGTAGGCAAAATAATTAAATTCTCCATAAACCTAATGATTATTGAACTTAAAATATTAGGGTTACTTACGGATGGTGTTTTGATATAAATTTGTTTTAATTTAGATTTGTGGAAGGAGACGGACGGTGTTGTTGGAATTGTCAACTGGTATGGACTAATGAGTATGAAATAGTGGGAAAGAGACTTAATAATGGGAAAGACGACTGGATGAGTCATAAGCAGAAAGTCGATGTCTAAATAAAGGCTAGAGAAAAGAGTTTAAGGTCATTATGACATGTGCCTCTGTAGCTCTCTGCCTCTTAAAGCTGTTTGCCATTAGAATTAGAGGATTACGATTGATTAGAATTAGATTAGATTACGTCTTTATAGGCCTCTCAAAGCAGGCAATGATATCCTACGTGTGTACTGGAATTATGTATGTATTAGAAGTATGAACTTCCTGAAGTAAAGGATCCCTTCCCTGGACTAATCCAGGGTGGGTGGAGGGTGTCCAGCTCAACGACATTGACATGACTCACCTTCCCTTCATCCACATTCATAAATAGACATTAAATACCCTTTGTACAGAGTTATAACTAATTGAACACTTTGTAAGCTTCCGATTTTTGGACTTGATAAAACTGACTATGTATGACTTTGTTTAAGCTGTATGGACTGGAAATCCAGAAGGGAAGACTATGAAATTGGTTTGTTGGTATTGGAATTCCTATTAGCTTTATTTGCAAAGGGTTAGACAAAATTCAGGTTGATTTCCAGTCAAAGACAATCAAGAGTGGATGGATGCGGTATGGATCTTTGTATTTAGTGCACCTATTCAAAGAAGAGTAGCTTTTGAAGTGGGATAGCAGTGTGGCATTCTTTCAGGATTTCCCTTACAATAAATCTGCAGTTGGTATTAGGCATATTATGTTTTTATATTTTGGACTTTTGGAGTCCAGAAGTATGTACTACTGGAAATGTTTTGAAGATGATTAGAGTGCCAAGGAGGTCAAAGGCTAGGCTGGAAGTTGGAACAATTGGTCGGTGAGTTGATGAGTTGCTTCTTCATAAATCCTCCAATATACACCATCCATATTTGCCAACGATACTCTTCCAGTCAATTTAATGATTTACTGAGCTAACTGCAATGCTTAAACCTTAAATTCAGTCAAATACGTTAAGCACCTCGGGACCGGAATTGAAAGGGCATAACGGCCTAAATACGGCAAGGTAGTCATACACAAGTCTGCTTAAAAGGATTTGACTATTAGCTTTCAATCATCTTTCTTATTACCGATCTGGAGAGTAAACTAATCCATTCATGAATTATAAAGTGTCGAGAGTATTTCATTTTTTTACATAATTATTTACGACCGGAAATCTTTATCTGGGCAAGTTTGAATAAAAGAGGTGGAGGGACTTAACTTTTTTCCGGTATATCCGATAAAATCCCAATTTACTTTTATTCTCCGTTTACATTCAGATTGCAATCGCAAAATGTAGCCAACAACTATTGGTCAATGTTTGAGAAGATTGTTTTGAGAGAAGATTGAGACTGGATTACACAGGATTTATAAATTGGTTGCAGGAAATGTAGAAAGATTGAGGAAAGTGTGTGGAATAGAAATGATATTTCTGTAATAAGCCTCCCTTTGTTTAGTCTACAAAATGGAATGAAAGGTTTGACAAAAAGGATTGTTGGATTCTGCTTTCTCTCACTTTTGCATAATTTCCAGACATTTCTTGAATGCGCCGGAGGAAATGAGGGACAAGAGGTTTTAAGGGAATTTGATCCAGCAGATTCGGATTCAACTCCCACCAGACTTCACCGAACTCACTTTCGTCACCACGAGGCATAAATATATTTAATATTCATGAATATTCATTCAGTCATCCTCCATAAATGTTCTTTCATCCTGTCATCCTTACCATTTCATTCAAACTCCATCAATATAAAAGGGCAACATTTCTGCCGTCTCAAAATATCCCGAACCCAAAATCGAGGAAATAAACATGCGGAATTAATTCGTGGATTAAATGGTGAAATTAAATGAAATTAACCATTTAACTTGCTTTTCGGTTATTTATTGAAAACCGTTTTCATAGCAAAGTAGAATTAAAAGCAAAGAATGAAAAAATTGTGTGACGATTGTTCTAAATTTAAAAATCTAATTTCCAGTTAGTTTTTTTGTATCCGTACTCCAGAATAGTTAAAGGCATTCCATACTGGTCACCAGGTTACCTCTGTTTAATAGCCGGAATTATCTCCTATTTTCCGTCATCCTTAAACCCAAATAAAATGCCAACCCTTCAATCCATCTCACTAAATTGGGTATGCAGATTTGTGTACTGCGTTTGATGTCATTTCATGTTCACTGCCTACACGATAATTAGGAATGAGATAAATCCACTTCCACCAGTTCTGACATATGAGACCGGATTCTACTAGACTTGACTTCGGATACAAGTCCTCCAAGAAATAGTTGACATAAGTTACCAGGAACTGAAATTATTATCTTGTAGCCCCTGGATTTGCAATCTTGGCCTAAGGAATGACGAGAATAATTCCTTTTAATTCAGAGTGGAATGGAAATGTTGAGAAATGGAGAATTCCCAACCTGATTCGTACAAGAAAGGTGTTTTGTAGTTCAGTTGCTTGAGTTGGTACATAGTACATAGTATTGGTGGTGGTGGTGGTGGCACTACTCGTCCTAATGTACTTCCAGACCCTATACTTACTTACTACTAGTTTGTACTTACTACTCCAGACTACGTAGACAACATGTTGGGGAAAGTGATTTGCGCAGGGAGGGGCGATGAATGGGAATTTGCGAAAAACCGAGTTTTCTCCGTCACTCCTTGGGCCCAAATATCGATCACTCGCCATTTTTGGAACAGTTGGTGAACATGCTGACTCAGTGCCAAGTTCACTTTCACCCAACGTACATCATCCGCTGACCCGACATCATCTGTCAACACATCCTCCGACCCACTTGTCAGTCACTCTGACCCCGGGGTCATCCGACCACATCCGGCAGTCTCAACTCTCCTCCTTCTGCATATTCTACTAAATAGTTCAGAGGAGCTGGCCTAATCACCTGTTGACCTCCTCCCACGTCCTTCGTCCTCATCCCCACACACCATCATTATAAGGAAAACATTCAACTCTGACCTCCAATTGTCATAAGGTAAGCCTGTCTTCTTATTCCTTATCATCCTCACAACAACAACAAGAGATTCCAAGGTGGAGTTTTTATAAAAAGTTCCTGGGGTCAATGTACACCAGAACTTTGGAGTGAATATGTTTGTCAGCAGAAGTCAGTTGTGAGGTCAGTGTCGTCTTATCCTGACTTCGCATAGATAATCCTCCTTCCTACTTATCAATGACATCGTCCATGAGACCCTTAGGGGACGGACTGTAAATTCTAGACAGGCTACAGGTGATTACATTCAAAACCCTTTAAGAGAGACTCTCACTAACTGGGAGAACTTTCTTCCAGCATTTAAGGCACCAAGGCAATCTTGATATTAATCTTTAAAAGAGAATATAGAGATTCAAAGTCGGTTAGTTAAGCGGGACGGATTGGGACGGATTCCCACTTAAAGGTTAATTTTAGAATGGGATAAATACAATAGCGTAATTGTAAATGAATCCCTCTTAGGAGGAGTCCCGCTTAACTCAGCTTGACAATTCCAACATTGTTGACAGTGACAGGGATTGAAGAATATTTTTCAGACTTCTTTGACATCCCCACCCACCCCAACCATTCCCAACTATGTCATTGTAAAGTTGTAAAGGGAAGTGGGTGAATATCTTACTCTTAATTGTATCTGAAATGTATCTAATGCTTACCATCTCTGTTAGTTGAAACCTTGAGTTTAGTGAAAGGAATTCTGTTGGGATCGGTTGTAATTGGAAAGCTCCTTAAGCCCTTCATCATTCAATAATTAAATTAGTCAACTTTCTTCCTCAAGTATTTTACTCTGAATTCAATTTGAATTCTATTCGATTCGTAAGGAATGTTGTTTAATGGCCAGTTACTGGAATTTCGGGATTTTAGGAGCTGAATTCCCCTTAAATATCTTCTTACTTTAACTGTTCATATGATTCAGTCTTAAGTAGAATAATGATTACAAGAGATGTTGGAAGATTACTACAGAAAAATACTTCCAGTTTGGATGTTATGACAGTAAAGGGATATGGATGTTGGCTTTAGTAGAATAATCCTTTTTATTGTTCAAGTTGAAATGTGGATTAGGAAGTCCTTTTATTGGCAACCTACAGAACATTGGATCCAAATCATTTCCTTGTATTCTGGAATAAAATCCTGAGGATTTTTCCAATGAATTTAATTCCATTTAAAGTAGAATATAAATAATCCACATTTCAATTGCTCTTGAAAACGGAAACGTAGCCATTAAAATGGATTCTCCGAGTCCACGAAAAATTATTTCATGTCTTCCTAATTTGTCGATGGGATCTCCTTCATGGAATTTGAATAATTGATTTGACCATTCTTCCCCATTATGAATTTTTAAAAAACTTTAAAAAAACTACAACTAAAAAAGTAATTGATTAATTGAAACATTTCAACGGACTTAAAAGGTTTAAATTTTGTAGTATTGATTCGAGTTCCGACTGATAACTACAGTCACTTTTAATAGTATATGGCATGACTTTTTTTTAAATGGTCAAAAATTCTGAGAAAAATGATATTAATAAACCAATATCGGGAAATAATATTTATTCCCGACTCTATTTAACATTTGCATAACTTTTTACGATCTAGAAAAATTGGTTGACCTTTCATTTTGCTATATAGAAAGTCTGAAGTCTGACCGAGAAATATTTTGTTCGTAACAGGGAAGAAAAATTTGTTTTCACCAGCGACTTGAATTAACTGGTAAATATTTGTACAGACAAGAAGTTGTTTTGTACAACATGGAGACAATGTCTTCATACGGCTGATGTGATTTATTAATTGGGAATAATAAAATGGAATGAGGTGTAGGACATGTGGGTTTGGGGTTGACGAAATATTAGACGCCAACTCCGATACAAATCCTCCAGAGTTGATAATCATAATTTGACATTAATTAATTGAAGACTCCAGTAAGCTCTTAATTACTTTACCCAGATTTAATTGAGAGAAAATACGGACGAAATACGATCTCAAATAATCTTCCTGTCTAGACTCCGAGTCACCAATCAATGAGTCTCAAGAAGTGACCCCAAGGTCCTAATCAGCCATCCACTCGTCAAAACTCTTATTTCGGATAAGACCTTACCCAATTCACTTATCTTGCCCTAGTAACTAATTCCTACTCCACCAACTCAGCCTCAGCAGAACTCTTGTCAAGTCTATTGTAGCCGTGGATTGTTGGGCTTGACTTATTCCTAACCTAATGTAAATCCCATGAAACACTCCCGCTTAACCGCTTTCCCACTTAAACAGTAATTTAATAATACGGTAGGCTAATCATAAATCTAAACAGGATTTTGGAGGAAGAGAATCCCACTTAATGGATCTGTACATATTTATTTAGTAGTTGGTATGGACTTCCAGGAATGAGGGATTCTCGTAAAAGCTGTCCACACCAGCTGCTTCGTCTTCTTTCATAAATGATGTAGGCAGAGGATAACTAGGAAACATTATCTGCACTTATCCTCCTTTCACTTATTATCCGTAGCTAGTGTAGCCAAATGGCCACCCGGGATCTGAACTTGTAGTCAAATCTTCAAAAGTTCAGAGTTCAGATCTAAAAGTCAATCCCGAAATATCTTTCCTCCATCCTACAAACTTTTGTGTGGAAGTGAGTTTGGAAGTTGGGTCAGAAGTGGATTTGTGAACAATTTCCGAAATCTTTTGAAAGTATTTTTTAAACTTTGTAGCCCTTGAAACATGAAGACAGGATGAATTTGTGGATGATTGATTATTACTTCTACTTATTGGATGTCAAAGGGTGTCAAAGAATTGTGGACTGGATTGTGAATGAATAGTTTTGAGGGAAGTTTCCACTTCTTATTCTAATCTACTCAGCCAAATCCATTAATCAATTCAATTATGAGGAAGTTTCCCAACACTTCCAAATCAATTCTTAGAATCCCATCCACCAGACCAGGCTTCATCAGCAAATAATTCAATGCTGGATTCGTTCCACAAACAATCTCAATCTTGTAATTCCTTCCAGAATCCCAGCTTCTGATTTTAATTTCAAATCCGCCACTAAATGACGTACAGGACAATTTCCTAATTATCCTTGTATCCAAATGTCTTAATGGAAATAATTGGATTTCTTAGAAGAAATCCTGATCTCACCACAAATAATGTTTGATCCTTACTCGTATTTATTTAAAACCTTCCCTTAGGATTTGAAATTGTAGACTCGAATTTCGTATTATTTCCTCCAATTATTTCTGCTATGGAATTTCCGTTTCTATTTTCTTTGGCAAATTTGGGGAAATGGTCAGTTAGTTTGGCAGATGGAAATAACTATTATTATGCACTACGTTGACTTCTTCTGGAGTCGAAATATTTTCTATTCTTGTCCGACACTAATTAAGCTTTTCCTAAAATTCCTCACTTCACTTGTATGAGTTACGAAGCTAAGTTACAAATTTGAGAATGTTTGTGCCATATCTGGTCATATGTCCAACCTTCTACTCTTTCTTTTAATGTTGTTCCCTCTAAGGATTCCGTATTGATTTCTACGGCTGAAGTGGAGGGACTTACGAATGACCAGACTCCACAGGGATCCTCCGACAAAGCTCGTGGGGGAGTTCATTGAGTCATATTATACACAAAATCACAAGAAGGACGAAATGGATGAAATAACTATAGGAAATAACATCTCAATTAATTAAGGATAATTAATAATCGGAATTACAATTTAGTGACCCCTCTGGTCCCTTTTCCATTCAATTTGGATTTCTCCATCCAAAATCTACCGTTTTCATCATTGTTGGATGTACTGGCTAATTTAGATTGGAGTTGGAAGTTATTATGTACATTAGGGCCTAATTACAACCAACTGATAAATATTCCGACATCGGCTCGGTCTTTCCTTATTTCTTAACAAGACTGGGAATAAAAAACGGAGATTGCAAGGACAATTATTTTGTAACTCATTCAAAAGTAAATTGAAAATGTTGACTTGGCAGGTTGGGATTTCAATTTTTCCATTCCATTTATTGAATGAAGTTAGGAATTGGAGATTGCAAGTACAAGAAGTATATTTACAGAAGTATAATTACATTCCAGACGTGACAAGTTGGTTGATGGTCTGGTTGTGTATGGCCAATATGGAAGGAAGGATTCTTTAACTTCCATTTCCCCTCTGTTTGGGATGACATAAGCAGAGGATTGGTTCCAAGGTCATGGACATCCTTTATAGTCCCTTCACATATTCATTTAGGCTGTAAAAACTGGATTATGAGGTTTAAATTACAGACGAGTTGAGTGGCTGTTTAAGAGGATGGACGGATTGGAATATTTACGGAATTATTTATCCATCCATTTTGGTCTTCTCCTCTCATAACTTGGAAATGGTTTATTAGAGAGATTGGAAGAAGTTGGAAGGGGTAGGACATTATTTAACCTTTCCGACTTTGCATGACATGACAGACGGATCTGTTATTCAGAAGACGGACTGGGAGTCCTAGTTCAAGGTTATTGAATTGGTTCCCCCCATCCAACTACCTTTAGGATAAGGTCAGAGGTCAGGATTTGGACTAATATCTTCCAATGTGACCTTTATTCAATTGCAATTAATAGTATCTCCCTTCACGCTCTCCTACCCAGTTCTACTACAACCAAGTAGGATGGAATAAAGAACAGACTGATGGATAGTTTGTCCAGAGACTCCATCCACGTAGAACAGAAGGGAAGGTTCCACAATTCACTCAATGTCAGCTCCACCTCCAACATTTTCCTCAGATTTATATTTATTTATAGATTCCTTTATTTCCTAATCCTAAGACAATAAAGTAGCCATCTACTCTTCCTCTTCATTCCTCGTCAGAAAAACAGAGTTCTTTGTATAAGAAATAAATTCTGAGCCTAAATGAGGTTTAGAAAGTTTGGAGGAGTAATGCGTAATTACAATTACATTAATTAATTACAATACCCGCATTCCTTACAATAAATTCCTTGACAAATATCCGGAAATTCTATCCTAAGCCTTCCACAATGTTTTCCTTTGAATTCTTCGAATCACAGGTGGTTTTCCAGACTCGATTTCATTCTTTCTGGTTATCCGAGTCTGGACTTCGGAGTTGCAAAGGTCAATTCATAGGATTCCTTACAGAGAGATATTATGTCATCTACAGTCAAAGACTTCCTTTCGTCGCTTTTTCTCTATTCGTCTCTGAATCGTATTTTGAGTGCCTCTGACCACTTGTTGAGTAAACCATGCAGTCACTATTCAACACTTTTGAAGGAGCCTGGAAACATAAATGAAGAATGGATTAAGAGGGAAACGGTTTTATTATTCTTTCCCCACCGACTACATTCCTTTATGAGCTAATGTCAGATCCCTGCCATGTGTCGTGTCTGTATTTGTACAGATGGCTACAAATCTCATCCTCCATATCTTCAATAATCTGTATTGACACTATTGACATGAGCAGCTTCTCTTCTGGCTGATCATCACATCCTCTCCTCCTTTATTCTCAAAATCGGTGACCCCTCAGATGTGGATCCGAAGTGTCCTGGACGGAATGAAGCTTATTGGCCGCAACACCCAAACACGTCAATTCAGATTGACGTACTCGCGGAGTCCAAACTAAACTCTGCATACAAACTAGAAAGTTTGAATTGTCCCATCCTGCCTCTCGTCTACAACAATTCCAAGAGCAGATTCCAGTGTTTACACAATTGCTGTACAAAGGGAGGATACGTATGTACAATAAATTAGTGAGAGGAACTCGTACAACCTCCGTCACAATTACCATCCGTCCCGTTAATAGTTTCCTGTGGTCGGCCTACAAACATTTATTCCATCAACTCCTTCCATTTCAAAGCCGGAATTCAATCTTTGAGACAAACGCTACTTTTGAAGTGAAGGATCTTAAGGAATCCCAACCCGATTCATCCGATTTGGGGAACCTTCGCACAATTTTAATTTCTAAGGTTCGGTTCTTAACTTCTTTTTCCAAGTTTGAGAATTGAGGCTTGGGAGGGACTGCGGTATAGTTTCGAGTTTGTAGTGAGGACAAGGAAGGAAGGTTGTATCCAATCCCGTAGTGGCTATTGGGTGGAGATGGACAGTCTCTGATTTATTTGACTTATTTCTATGAAGACGGAGTTGGAAGTTCAGAAATTACACTTCCGTATTTTATCTGTTCGGACAAAGGGAGATTTAGAAGAATGTGGGAAGTTTCCAAACAAATCCAATTTAGATTTCTCACCAACTTCCAACAGGGTTTACAACAGGGTTTACAACAGGGTGCACAAATCAGACGTTTTCTTCCCCTCCGAAGTTGGAAAAACAGTAAAATCTGTTCAGAAGCCTTTACTCCTCTGTAATCTTCCAGAGACTTAAATTGTGGAGAGTTCGACTCCTTCGTCCTACATAATTTACTACAGGTCAGAGGTGTCTAATACAGACGTCGGGATTCTGACACCCCGGCCCAGAAACCCTACTAACCTCCTTTAAGAACTACAGCTCTAACCGACTCCTCTTCGTAGAAACAGAATTCCTGTCTGCCTGGCCAACCACTTCATTTGAAATGAATGGATTCATCGATCGACATTGTGGGAAGGATGCATGTGCTGGAGGATCTTGTCATTAGTTAACCCCCACCACCAGTTTAGTCCAGACATACGGTGTAGGTACATCCGGAATATCCCACTTAACCCAACAAATCCCACTTAACCCACTTTGACTGTACTGACACTCTTCCGTCAAAGTCTGTCTTAGCCGATTTGGAGTCCACGTCTGTCAACTCGCTACACACGTTGACCTGTAGTCGAGTCCTGTCATCCAAACACCAATTATCCTGTGAGGATAAAACTACTACAACCTTCGCTTGAAAGGGATTTGGCAGATTGGAGGCGTATTTATTATACGAAACAATGAAGACGAAGAATGAAGGATAGTTAGGGATTTAGGTCATCGGTGGTGGTGGTGGTTGCCTACGAAGATAATGTTCTGCTGGAGTTAACCCTGTGTGGGCAGATGACAATCCTCCTCATCAGACTCTCCTCCAACCAATTAGGACAGGGGAAGAGATGTTTACTTTTGTCCATGTCATCCCTCTGTCATTCGATACTTGGTGGTGGTGGTGGTGGTGGTGGTGGTACCATTTCCAATAGATACCCAGATACCCCACCGGATGTAATAAGATCGTAATGTGTATTGTAGAAGGAGGAGGTTAGGTCCAAGATTTATTGGTCCAAGGATGAAGGTCAGGAATTCTTAATTACGGTCCATTCAGGACATTGAAACCTTCGGGCCGTTTGAAGTTCGGCTAATCATTTCCTTTGGGAGAAGTTGGAAGGAAGTTCGGATTTAATCAATCGAGGAGGATGGAACCAACCCAACCCGTTCCTCAATTTCTTAGCTTCTCCGTCCTCCGTGGATGAAACGAGATGATTTAGAAGTTGAAGGATTTAATAACAACAACTTAATAATAATAATAATAAGGACAGGTGGACGTCCACATGAACTCTACGGGAATAAGTGAAGGAAGTACGGATTCAGTTCAGCAAGGTCGAATGTACAATTCCGCCATCCCCAGAAATTAAACGTACGTTCATCCATATGCAGAACTACATGGAAAGAATCGGAATGAGATTCACATGGAATTAAATGGACGGAATGTATTGATGGAATTAAATGGAATTAACCCCCTTTTGATTCCATTTCATTTTGTCCATTAATTCCAGGTAAATTAGGTTGAGAAGTTGAATTTCCTACGGAGAATGGTTTAAAATAATAATCTTGATGGCAGATGAGTTACAATCCCTTGGGGCACTTGGCTTATCATGACTGAAGAAGAAGCTTATGATGAAGAAGGTAGATTGGGACATTTCAATCAGGCTTCCCATGACATGGAAACATGAAGGGATCTCAGGTTTTGGAGAGGATTGGCAGGAATGATCAGATTCCTGGAAACTTGATTTCTTTTAAGTCGGTGGGGAATGTAATATTTCCAAATCTGGAGGAATATATTCCGAATCTCTCATGTCATCAAATTAATTATCCTTGCACAGTCCCTCGTCTCCGACTTAATTCTTCAACTTCCAACGTCTCCAGAAATGTGAGGAATGAGGTTGAATGGGCTCCACCTCCTTCTCCATAAATTATCCAAATTCTTCAAACTTTCCTGGACAATTTTACGACGTGGTGGTCTGTAGAGAATTGTGACTCTGTCCTCCTAGAGTCAGTCACACTGCAGTTTACCTTCTGTCCTCCTCATCTTGTTACAGAGGAATCGAATTTCTCATCATTTTACTTTCTGAACAAAATCCTGCCTTCTTGGGTCAAGGTCAACTGTTTTTAAGGAACTCTGTCCTTCTTTCATTTTAAGGACTACGGTTGGAATGAACCACGAAAGTATATTCCAGAGAGTATGGACCTCAAAATCCCCATTATATAAGACCACACCACATAATTCTCATATTTATCCCAAAATGTTAACTTCAAACGGCAAAATGTTGATTTTAAATTAAATAATATCAAAATTCTTTCAATTTCCTCATAAAACTTCTATTAAAATGTTATTAGGTAGTTTTCGTCCATTTGGAAACAATTCACTAATTGACTTGTCAATTAAAAAAAGTAAAAAAAGCAGGAAGAATGTCAAATACGGAGGTCAACCTCAAAAGAATGAAAATGCACAAACTGTGTTTAGAATGCCAGGGTTAATGTGCCAATACTGAAGTTTGCTAAATCTGAAGGTCAGAGGTGTACTACACATTTTCCTCACGTTGTAATAAGAACCAGAGTTCCTGAATCTGTAGTCGAGGGGACAAACTTAATATTCTGCCTACTGTCATTGAGAAAATGGGATGAGGTCAGAGGCTACTAACTATTTCTCTCTAGAAATTACACGCGAAGCCATAATAGTACACAAAACTCTGTGGACCAATCCACCAACAGTTTCTAATAAAAGTCCGGAGATAAGCCGCATTAAAAAGAGTTAAGTCTGGGCTTATCGTGAGTCTCTGGACATGTACAACACCTACACTACTTCTATACTACTTCTACATACTAACTACAGGATGTTATAGGAATTCTGCCACTCCGATTGACCATTTTGAAGACTAAACTGGAGTCCAATTCATTTCCTACTTCATTCCTTCCGCCATTGTCTCTTTAAGTCAAGTCCGTTAGTTCTCCGTCCAACCTGTCTCCTCTGGAATGAGGATTTGAAGCTGAATAACTGTTGAGTAAATTGGAGGAAGGTCGGATGCAGAGTAAACCCAACTTCCAATAAGTCAGAGGGAAATGATGTGGAATTGCAATTTCCTGAACCTTCTTCGCCCTTCCTCAAATCATTTCATGAAATAATGGCGAATCGAGTCTAGCCACCCACGCCTCATCTCCACTCACTCAGAGGTATATCGAACATATTATGTGGTGGTGGTGGTGGAATCAGAACCTTCAACTTGGAATCTTCCAGGTATTGCCCCCTCGGCTTCCACTTTTTCGCCACTCTGGGACTTTGTAATGAATGCGGAGGAGAATGGAGAATGAGACTCCCTAATCCGATTTGGATATCTGAATCTCCTCTCAGTCTTGACTTCCATGTCTCTCTCCTATCCAAATGGTCAAAATGACAAGTGGTACATAAATACAGCCCACACCTCCACCTACACATACATACCTAACTATATGATAAGTCTGAACTGGAAATATTCCCTAATAGTCAATTTCCAGTAATTTTAGTTTAAAGTTAACTATTTGGAATGGCAGAACGTCATAAGTACTTTGTTCGTCCGAATGACTATTGGAAGGAGGTTCAAGTGGAAGGGACTGTTCCTCTGTTACTGAAATGTCTACAATGTCCACAGGATAGTTAGAACATACGTAGCCTGTAGAGAAATACTTGGTGGTGGGGGTGTCCGTCCCCACTCACTTCTTCATTAAACTGTCCCCTTATGTGAGGAATGGGAGGAAATGGAGTTTGGATCCCTTCCAAACCCATTCCAACGGACTTAGACTTGTCCAATCCACCCTGTCTGTACTTGACATTCTCAGACACTCAGGTCAAGGCCATTATATGACCTCCAATCTCAATTCTTAATAATTAAGGTTGAATTTAATTACGCCGGTTTTATCCACTTCCCTCCAAGTGTCTTTAAGAATTTGAAAGGTATTTGAAATACTTGCAGAATCAACTGGTTTCACAGACGGATGTGGACTTGATACTCTGTGACTTCCCAGGAAGAACCAACTCATTAAATATAGCATATTCCTCTTGGGTAGGCAATAAAATAGCTGGGACAATGTTTTGTTGGGGTATGTTCCAATATCCCACTCATAAAATTGCTGGGAAAAGTTTTAAAATATCTTCCATTTTTTAAAATAATTTACAGCAATAAAACACCCATTATATTGTGGGGTTTGATGGCTCAGTATTTATCTGTAAACAACCCGAG
>JAQFZA010000510.1:0-18540 GCA_034695115.1 Desoria olivacea | reverse complement strand
AAGGTGAGTCTTTACAAGTATTACAAAATTACAAGTAATAAAAAGCCAACTGCAAAGTTTGAAGTGATCATGAGATTTATGGTTTAAAAAAAACAATTACACAATTAATCGTCGTTATTTAGTCGAATACCATCGACTAATATTCATGCATGTTTTTTCTATTTAATATCACAGAGCACGTACTGCAGCTACATGGAAAGACACGCGATGATGACCAAACGGAACATTCGAATCGTGAATCTGGACCCAGCAGCTGAGAAATTCGATTACCAGCCACTTGCAGATGTTCGGGAACTCATTCAGGTGGACGATGTCATGGAGGATAAGGAACTACAATTGGGTGAGTGCTTATTTTAGTATTTGGAACTGCCTGGGGGTTCATCTTGATTTCTTTTTAATTGCAAATATTTTGTTGCCTTTTTTGTGAACAGGTCCAAATGGAGCACTTATCTACTGCATGGAGTAAGTTCCGTTTATGATTTTCGTACCTCGACTCGGTTATAGTATGTAATGGGAATTTGTAATTGTTGTTCTCAGTTATTTGATGGAGCATCTGGAGAGCTGGCTGCTGCCCCAGATTGGAGAAAGTTATGACGGTGACTACTTAATATTTGACTGCCCAGGTATAGTTTTCTTTCTGTACACAATTTAATATTGAAAGATGTCGGTGCTACAAAGTAATGTTACCTAATTAAACACGTTAAATTGGTCAGGACAAATAGAATTGTATACTCACATGGATATGATGAAAAGATTCGTCAAACAACTTGAAACCTGGTCATTCCGAGTTTGTGGAATCTACACGATTGACGCCCATTTCCTGACGGATGGTACCAAGTTTATTGCCGGTTCTCTTACAGCTTTAAGTACAATGATCAATCTCGAAATCCCTCACATGAACGTTCTGACGAAAATGGATCTTCTAAGTTCAAGGGATCGGAAACTCGTCGACCGATTTCTAGAGCCCGATTCCTTTGACTTGCTTAGTGAAGAGGCAGAAACTCCGTGGAATGCGAAGTTCTTAAAGCTCTCAGCCGCATTGGGGAAAGTTCTGGACGACTACAGCCTGGTTAAGTACTATCCATTGAACATCAAGAAACAGGCTCAATTAGAAGACCTTCTTATTATGGTTGATCTGACCTTGGGTATCTCTGAAGACAAGGATGTAGACACAACTAGGTGGAAGGAGAAAGAGACTGAGGCTGAAAACAAGGAGGACGGTGGGTCAACAAGTCAGCTCTAGCTGGAACTCAAGCTTAAGTGCAGCTATTTTCTTCTGATTTTATACTGTTTTTGATACCGAGATACTTTTTTGATACTATTGACGTTTTTGATATTAAATGTATTACTAGTACGTATTTCATATGTACCTATTATTCGGGGTTGCGTTGGATTTTTTCACCAGATATTTTTATCCTAATTCGTCAACCATTTCAATCTTGAATCTGTAAATGATTATTGATGAAAACATGTTGAGGCATCGGCATTGGGATCGGCGGCTAGTACATTAAACACAAGAGACTTCAAAGTACATACGATTAGAACTAGTTGTTTTTAAAAATGTCATCATTATCAAGAGCCTTGATTCAAGAATATTATTGACGATTTTTAAACTCCATTTGATTTGACAGTATGGATAGGAAAGTAGGAACATCGAGTTCTCTAAGGCAAAGAAAACCACATGAAACAAAAGCGGCTGTTTCAGTCGACTATGTCCATGTCACTCAATGAATATTTTTGACACTTCATTGTTACATAAAATAAAATGTGAAATGTAGTCGAATTAATTTATTAAAGAAGAAAGAGACTCGTCATTTCATTCTTATTAGTTCACAACATTTACCCATCCTCCACAAGGAAGACTTCAACCATCAAGGATGATCGAAGTGGTAGCAAGATTAGCCCAAGGTGCGTATTTGGCAGGAGAGACGGCAGAAGTGGCGATAACTCTAAGGAATCCTTCACCACCCCCTGATGCTAAATCTCAATGGAATGACCAAGAAGAAGTGCTGGCTTGGGCCAGTGCCCAAATACACTGTCAGTGTTGGGTCAGCGAGTCAAGGGTCAAGGTTCCTGCTCAACATCCTCTAACTGCTGAAGAGTCAGCGGTAACCAATAGTCGAACATCCTTTGCACCTTGTCGGGTTGACTCCTTCTCAACAGCTGCAGCTAGTTCTGCAGATAGTTCTGGGAAAGGGCTAGGGGGGCCGAGTAGTGCAAATGTCACTGGCCGTGTCGTCATTTCCACAAAGCCCACCATTCTCTTCTGCGATTTGAGACTTCTACCCGGAGAGAGTAAAACTTGTAAAAACAATATCTTTTAACTACTTTTAAGCCCATATTTTGGCATTTATTAGAATATCAAGCGTGGGGGGTTCAATAGTTCACACGATTATTTGTTTTTTTCCAGTCTGGTATAGAGAGACGCTGCCCGTAGAAGGTCCGCCTTCCTTCCGAGGCCAAACGGTGAAGTACGCTTACAAACTAACCATTGGTACTCAACGGGTGAATGCACCGATCCGATTGCTTCGAGTGCCCCTGCGAACACTGGTGCTTCAAGGTATAAATGCCCTCGTTATGCTTAAATTCCTATTGCACGTTGTGACTAATGATTTTTGATCTCATACCTTCCAGAATTTACGGATTCGGCCATTCTTAATGGGAGCGAGGATGTGACCCACTCATCAAACCCATTTTTGTCCGACCAAGAACGGGAGACACCTCTAGATTCAGCCCTTCAAGTACTACAAATAGTGACATCCCAAAGAAACCAGAAGTTTTATAATGTTACAAATGCTCGAGGTCACGTAGTCAAGTTCTGTATATTCAAGCAGGCTTACAAACTCGGAGAAGATATAGTAGGTTCGTTGGATTTTTCAGAGTCTAATGTCCCTTGCATTCAATTTGCAGTAACGCTTCAGAGCTCAGAAGAAGTAACGCCTGAGTGCAGAAAGATTGAAGGGCAGAAACCAGCCGTTAGTTCATTTTCGAAATTCCACGAAATGTGTATCGGGTATCAGCAGACTCATTTTGTACTACCCGTTCCTCTGCATGTAACCCCTAGTTTTTACACTGATTTAGTAACATTGAAATGGCGACTTCATTTTGAATTCGTTACTAGTACGGCTGACGTTAATGAACTTAATATGAGGCCGGTAGAGAAACCAAAAAAGGATGACTTGGATGGGCAGATGTGGCAAGGTCCTACGAATATAAATATTGAAACTATGGTCTGGGATTTACCCATCAAACTTTATCCAAATCTACCAACTTATATTTCTCAAGGGCTACAAATGCAGACCCAGTTTGATATGCGAATAAGCAACAACACTGTAATAGAATAATGATATTCCTCCTAATACATAATTTAAACTTGTTTATTAATACTGAAAAATAAATGCATACGGAAAGGCACACATGTTGTTGTTGTTCAAGGCACTGTAATGACTTATAGTTTTACTATACCGAACCAAAGTGATTTTAACTCAAATACTAGATGAAATTATTCAGGTAACCTTTGTTGGAATTTTGCTTAGCTTAAGTAGTTCGCAACACAAATATTATGGAATACTATTTTAACTTACAAGCTAGTAGCAACTATATCCAAGAACACAAACCCTGAAAGTGTCTGGACAATATATTCTTATCTGTAGCCATGTCTATTAGGGCATCAACTACTTCTTCGTCTGTGAACTGCTCAGTTTTAAGTAAATCCTCTCTTCCGTCCGTCACGACAGCTGAGTAAACCGGTATTAGATCTTTTTGTTGTGTTGTGTTGTTTTCGATTTCCTCTAGCAGTATCATCACAGGATTTTTGCACTTTAGTTTCTTCTCTATCACAAGCATGGGTTGCCATTTCCGGTTACGACGGGCATCTTGATGCCCTTTCCGCTGTTTCAACCAATCTATTCTTCGCTCGTTCACAAAAATGTCGATAATCGACAAAAGTAGTTCGGATGAATTTATGAGACACCGCCAACCGTACAACATTGTTTCCTTAAAAAGTCCTAAATCCAAAAACATTGTTACTGACAATACGTAATTAATATATCAAACAGCAACATACCTTTGCAACCGTATGGAGACATTAAACTTTGAAGCTGAGGTGTCAGCCGGAAAGGGATCATTTCTGGTATTTCCAGGATAGTGTTTCCAGCTCCAAAAGCTCTTCCGAAGTCTATCCCTACAAGATGCCCAGTTTCCAACGACACCATACAGTTTTCCAAATGCCTGTCACCGATTCCTAGAAGCCAGTGGACAATACACATTGCAGCATATGACCTCACCATACCCTGACGGTTTTTGAAAAACTCTTCCAGACTTCGTGACCTCTCTTGCACGTGATCACTGAAACAATCGTTAATACATACAGTTCCACCGATTTATGTTATGCTAATGACAAATGATACTACAGGTTGAATCATACTTCAGCAGTTTGCGAGGGATGCCGGACGCAACTAAATCGAATTCTCTCTCTGCCTCTAAACGAGTTGCTTTCTTTGCAGAGTTGAGGTACCGATAATATTGACTATACGTGGAGTCCAAGCCACTAGTGTCTGATATCCATTTACCGTGAGCCATAACGCTCTTAATTCTCAACGCCTTCAAAGCTTCAGAGTTGCATATGAATGTAGCCAACGAAACTGTCTGGTCCACCCATTGCACGACACCAAATGCTTCGGTCATTGGCATAACCTAAATCCAAAAAATTGAAAACAATCAAATATGGTTTGCAAGATTACAACGAAATTAAAACTTGGCCGTTTAGTGTAATTTTGTAATCGCATGAGCACTAACAGAATATGTCATGATGCTGAGCTTTCTCTTTTGTGTTTTACAATCTTGATCAAAAAGCTTATTCGAAACTCTAAGCAGTTGTTGAATCCTTCGATCTTGTCTTAAGTCGTCCCCATGTTTAGCGAGGAAATTCACTTTTTTACCATTGTTTCCAACCATTGTGTATTTAATAGGTTTGGTCAACGATGCATACACAGCCACCTAATAGAGTATAAAAGTATGTTGAAATAGGTACCTATATTACATTTTAAAGTTGTACACTTGAATGAGACAAATAGTCTCTAAACATACCATGGGTTCAAATGCTACAATTTTAGGATGAAAGGCTACGTCTGGTTTGCAAAGTCCGTCGTACAGCCCCGGAATTTCAATTTCTTCCTTGCTGATACTGTGGTGGAACTTGGCCAACCAAGGGGACAGATCCTTTAATTCAATGTCCTTAGGAGTTCCCTTTAGGCTCGTCATTTCCTTAACTAATACAGATAAATATAGATAAACTTAATTTAGGTATACATTTTTCCTAGTGTAGAATATACATGCGATTTTTTATAATGAGGTACCCTTCTGTTGATGGTATTTTTTAAGGTTACTCATCATTGGAATTAAATTAGTCGTCGAATCATTTGGAACAGAGTTTGTTTGAGACGGACTTTCAGAGTTATTACGTTCTCCTGTTTCATCCGTGGCAGTAAGTTGTTCTAATACTGTCTCAATGGCATTAGTCATCTGTATAAAGCAATCAATTATTAAATACCCATATGAAAGTGGATATACTATTAATAGTTGTTACAGAACTACTTGTTATGGAGAATAGAAATATCAGGGGCGGAGTTTTTTATAATAAATATATTTTTAATTTATAAATATCGAAAATGCCACAAGATTAACCTACCTCTGCGGCATATTCTTTATGAAGTTTTCCGTAGATATCTGAGTCATCGTAAGTCTTCAGCATATTTCTAAATTCGATTAGAATTTTCTTCGCACCCACAATGTTCTTACGGCTTATGCACCGTTCTAGCTCATCCATAAATTTTTTGTTCAATATAACAGGCAGGACGAGGGCTTTCAACGATTTTGAGTAGGTTTCTTGTATACATGAAGAATTCGAAGAATCCCTGCAAATATAAACCATTTTTTAAACATTTACAAATTCAGTCAACGTTTAATAAACCGGAATTTTGAAAACAAGATTAGGTGTATTAGGCCAAAAATTATACGTTGGAAGGAGATCCGTATATTGCAGTTGGAAGGCCTGGGGATATGTTTCTTTCAATCTTTTTAAAACTGGGAAATAAACTGACTGTAAAGATGAATCACTGGTTCGGAATGAAGTGACAATTTGATCAAGCCACGGCAGGAATATCCAGGTGGGAACATTTTTCACCTATTTCGACAGAAGAATGTAATAAAAGAAAAGCGTAAAATCACTCAAACAAAATCACAGTTTTTTTTAGTTATAACAACTCGATTTTCTTACAGTGTCACTGAAAGTGGAATGCAAAGAAGGGAACTTCTCCAACAAAGGCAAAATGCTCGGAAACAATAGTAACCTTTCAGCCTTGTCACTTTCCATACTTCGTAATAAACAGTTTAGCAAAAGTTTCATAAAATTGTCATCCTCTCCGTATTTTTTGGGGAAAGACTTCAACAGGAGTTTTAGCAAATTGAAAATTTCAATGTAAGCCTGGTCAGCTTTTGAACTGTTCTCAAAATTATGGTTTGACAGTCTTTCAATTAAATCCGTGCTTCTTTGCATAGCAGCTGCCATGATGGTGAAAGATCCTTGGCTACACATACAATAAAGAAGTTTAAAAGTATGTACACAAATCAAATTTCAGGCTCTGTAGATCATTATACCTTGTGCTCTTTCCCAACAGGGACTTGTTGATACGGGTTGTAGATTTAGCATTTGCTAGATGTTCTTGCCCTAACGTTGCTTCTATCAAACACCGAAGCAATTCTCCTTGCATTTGGAAAGCGCCGCTACTGTCAAGCTGGAGAGTATCTAATAAAACATTGATAAATACCTACTATTTAAAAGATCACAAGGTAAACGTTAATTAGGATTAAATACTTACTGTTATGCCTGTCGATTTTGTTCCAGGCAGATGACCACATTTTAATCCATTCATCTGTAGGGATGTGATCATGAAAAGTTGAAAGATAATTGATATACATTTTCTTCCACTCCAGACGCTCATTTTCAGACATATCATCTCCAAGTTCTTGCGATTTCTCGAGATATTTGTTTGAGACTGTGAGGTTTCTATCCCTAAGCCCTAAGCTGAGTACCCACATATGCTGACGAAAATTCAACCCTTTCAAAATTTGAATGATTTCTGTTTTCGTTTCCAGCGATTTGTGTTCAATGATTTTTCCCAGGAAATACGCCCTATTGGAATCAAAATTACATCCATTAGAAACCTGAAACAAATTATTTAAACATACTATTATTAACAATCATACCTTTCGGCAACCACCATATCGGAATTCACCAAAGATGCCATCCCGTAGTTACAGGAACGTTCCGATTTGACACATAATGTCTTGGTCTTCTGCTCAACATTATTGGAATTAAATCCTTTCGACCACGTCAAGATATCTTGTACCACTGATGCCTGCTGCAACATTAATGTTCGTTGTCTCCTCTGGGGCAAAGATAATCTGGAAAAGAGCTGAAATTCTTTAACACCCATATCCCAGCCTTTTTCTAACAAGGTTGAACTCTTGGCAGTATTTTGAAAATCGTCGGATAACATCAGTACAGCCATTTCAATGGGATATTGGCCCTGTAAAACAAAAACACAAATAAGAATAATTCAAATATTATGTATGCCGAAGTAGTTAGAGTTGTATTGTAAGCTAACATTTAGGAACTTTAGAACATCCTCCCCACTTTCTAGCATGAAGGACTTGTATTTCGTAGCATGTTCAACGTCTTCAGATTCTTCGAAAAGTATTTGTAATCCAGACTTCACGGCTAAAGGTAAAATTCTTCCAACAAACCTGAGAAAAAAAACTCCATGCATTGTTATCTTTGCAATATTTTTGACTTTCTTAAATGTTAACTGGAAGGTTACTCACTCAATATTTTCGAATATTTGGTCGCCATAAATTCTTTCCTTGCATTGTTCTGTTTCATCATACAACTGTTCCCAACTTGAAAGACTCGCCAGACACTAGGTATTTCATTTAAACAATTCATATGACAAATATTGTTAACTGAATGAATCTGGATGGTTAAACAAAACGTACATTTAGAACGGCATCCTCCAAGAACTTCCCCACAGCAAAATTATATTTTCCTGCAAGCGTCGATGAATCACGGTATTCGCGATATAATTCTGAATACTTTTCAAGCGCCGCTTCAACTTTTCCCACAGCCTCTAACGATAGGGCTGCCCTAGACTCGTCGTACACTGCTCCAGAAACTCCAGATTGGGAAGCACCAATAGAGAATATGTTTCTAAGTACGTCATATTCTTCCAGGTCTTTATAAAACTCAGCAATTCGAAGCCAAGTATAAAAATCATCCGATTCAGTAACTGAGAGTGAGAGCTCTAACCTGGCTCTTTTACTTGAAAAATGAGTGAATGCTCCTGCTCCTTCGATAACATATTTTTCAAGTTCTAATATTCCCAGCTCGTGTAAGTCCAAATGGATACAAACATCAGAAACAAGACCAGGTCGAATTGGTATGTCATTTAATATTGAAATCTCTAAAATTGCTGCAGCAAAATTAGGCTTTAACATCCGCCCGTAGTTTGTAAGCAGTGATTCAAAAACCTCCTGAGCCCTGTTCTTGTAGTGAGTATTTTTGTACTTTTGTTGATCAGACGGTTGTCTATCTAGTCCTTTCAGCATACTTGTGAAAAGAATGACCAGAAAAGAGCGGCCGATCTCATCATCTAATTTTGCTAGGGTTGACATAGTCTTTAACAAATCCGAATGTTTTATCAGGATGTCTGGTAATTCTCCAACTCTGTAAGATCTTGTCAATTTCACATTGTTTCTCTTCATCTTCACTGCTTCAACAGTTGCTGCCACCAGACCCTTTTGTCGCTCCACTTCTTTTCTTGCGAAGAAGCCTGAATCCGGACGGTGATAGAACCGCTTCCTGAGACTTGCAAGGGGGTCGTTCTGACTAGGAGGTTGACTTTGACTTCCTTCTGTTGATATGGATAAACCTTCATTCTGTGACAAGAATTGGAAATCGCCATCGTTAATTTCCATGGGTTCAGCAGAACTTACTTGCTGTTGCGTTGGGGTAAATCGTTGGTTTGCCAATGACAGAGTCGCGCGTAGTAAGTTCACTCCAAATTTACCGACACTGCGTCGTTGGCTTATAATAGAATTTTGCATAGCTGTTGGTAGCGTTGAAAAGTTTTGTGAAGATGACAAGGACTCTGCAAAAAGAGGCTGGAAGCTGGCATGTCGCATTCTCCACGAAGTATCCAGGTCATAATTGAAAAACGTACAGTCCTCCAAAGGTTTATCAAAAATGTCTTTACAAAAGTCGGGCGATAAACTGCATCGTTTCATTATCAAGCCGAGGGTGATTTCGATAGCATGGTCTTGATCCCCCACAATCTCCATAAGTTCAAGAATTAGCATCGGAGTTTCACTCCACTTTTCCAGGCTGCTCGACCAAAATTCGTTCACTACTTCTTTTACATCTGGGTCTTGATCACCAAATAGTCGAACAAATACTCGTAATAGTGACTTTTCTGCAACAGTATACCTTTGAGTTTCAGTGACTGTGAGCATTTTGTAGACTTTCAAGATACATTTTGCGTAGCGCGATCGAAGCTTTCCGTTTTCATCTCCTGCTTCCAGAATTTTTACCCATTCCAAAATCTTCATCAACTTTTTCGTGTCGTCCATATACATAGTAAGGATTTCCAAAATTTCCAATCCAGTTTCAGCCTCTGTTATTGTTGCACAAGGAACCTGGAACAACCGCCGTCCTTCGAGGTCTGCAAAGAAATTTGCAGCAGCCTCTTTCTTATCCGGATTTTGAGATACTTCCATTTCTTGATTTAAACATGTTGGTAGGAGGCTAATGACTTCTGTACGTAAGGTTGAAGTATTAAGAAACTCCATAATTGCAAGTTTGAAATGAATTATTTCTGACGGGGAATGTTTACGTAGCTCCATCAGAATCATAAGAAATGCTGAAGGACGGGTAACTTTCTCTGCATTTATTTTGTTCTTAACGTACTCTGTAGCTTTTTCTAGGTCCAGAAAGTCAACATCCTTTAGATGTCTAATAAATTATGTAAAGGCATGTAATTTTTTGCAGAACACAATAAAAATATTGTAGAAAATAATATGCAACTTACTTCAGCAATAAACCAATATTTTCAGCCGCAACACAGTATACTGGTTTGGAACTGTTTTTTAAAGCTCGACAGAATTCATTCATCTGCTTAAAAACATCCGGAATTGGAAGCTTCCCAGCGAGAAGAATTTGCTTGCACACAGCCAGGCCAGTTTTAGGATTTGCGTTCCTAATCATGTCCATGATGATTTCTGAAGGTATAAAAGTTGTATCCGTGTCCATAGACCAATATTCAATGACCTTTCCAATGATATCCAAGTTGTGCTTGAAAACATCTTGCCTCCCAGTTGAACTTTCCTGAGCGTCGACATTTCGAACTACATAAGCGAGTAGCTCCCTTTTCAAGTCCTCAGTAGGGACAGCAGTTGTATGCCAAGAGAGTAGCATTACAATTAGATCTTTGACGAAGTAATTCAAATTTTCGGCTCCGAAGTACCGCTCCGTAGGGTCAATGATTAAAGACAAAATGGGATCGATTAAATAGCTAGCGTAATGACTCATTATTTCTTGACAGTTTAGAAAGGCTCCTAGTATAAATATCTTGATGTTGATATGTTGTGAACTCTTTAGAACTTTCTGAATATATGTAACCCAAGCCGGACACTGTTAATTGGATAAAATTAACGTTTAATAGAGGAATAATCATTAAAGACAACGCAATTTTAAAACTCTCAATATTATGAAAATAATTTTAAACACCTACTAGCTCGGAAGATGTTGATATGGATGTCAGCTTTTTAATTGTCGCCACAAACGCTAACATACAGTCGTGTTTGTTTATTTCATTCCATTCGATGGTAACATCTGGAATACTAGATTCTTGTTCCCGTTGTTTTCGCTGAGGTTCAGCACCAAAAATCCTTTGATAGTAGTCAATATTAGAAATAGTCACTGCAGCAGTGAAGTCGTAGTTCGTAGCCTCATTCGCCAAGCTACTTTCTGCCAAGTTCATCCTTTAGAATAGGGAATAAGTAAATTGGAAAAATACTATCAAATAAAAAAGTGTCATTTATATTATTTAAGTTAATTTCAGTCTTACCTATTATTCATTTCCATCTGCTGCTGAGGATTTGTGTTGAAATCCGATTTGGCGGATTCTTTCTGTATCCTTGAGAAACTAATACTGTTTTCTCCAATTTTGTCGTCTAAAAGTACAGGAAAGTTGTACACCATCTTAGGATCGACTATATTTTCCCACAAGAAATTGTGTTTAAGTCGGTCTTCATGGATCAAAATTCCTTCAAGAATCTTTATACTGGAGCTAGTAGCCATCAAGTTTGCTGCAACTGCATTATACGAGGCGTAGTTACATTGTAGTATTGTCATCCTCATCGACTCATCTGACGTAGGAGGCATCACCGTCTTTTTAAAGTTGATGCAAGCAGAAATCACAGCCTTCAAAACAGCATTTAAATTGTTATCTGGGATAGCAACTCCTTCATTTCGTAACTTTGTCTGATACAAATGAAGCAATTCGGGACTTTTAATGAACTCAGGGCCAGCGTTGTGAGCCAACATCTCCATGAGGTTAAACGCAATTGTTTTTGAGAGCAATGCTTCAATGGTCGTCTGGCTGGAATTCTAAAAAAATACGAACCATCAAATTATTCCCTTAAAGGAATGTATTTTAGACCTTAACCATGCTTGTCTAATTGCACGTACCGCCTTATCAATCACGCCAAAAAGGTGTTCTCTGTAAAAGTTTCTAGCTGCTGGAGGACTGACTGCAGCTACGGCAGGAATAAGGCAGAGTTTGCAAGCCGTCATATTTTGACGACAATCTGCATACTTCAATATCGTATCGTATATACAGCTACAGATTTTGGTTTGCTCCACTTGTTCATTTTTCTCAACAAAGCTTTTGACAATTTTAACCAGGCGTCTCTTGACTTCGTTAAAAACTGGTACATTGGAATCTTGTACGGAAATACTTGCGGACTTGGATACCAATAAAATAAGAACCTCCAAGAGTTTCCACTGTTTTGGTAGCTTTTCGTATACAGAAAGTATTTGTAGGATAATTTTGGTAATGTATCCTTTTTCTTCATTCCAAATCATGTTGGAACTAAAATCCAGCAAAGCAAGTTTTTCCACAGCATCACTAAAAGTTCATATATTATAAATCAAAACCGTTCGGATTATTACACAATCAATATACTATAAGAACTTTATAAGTCAAACATTTCCTCTTACATGACCTGGAGTGGAATGTTAGGCTGCTTTGAGAGGGCAAATAATCCCAAAAAACCAATGAATTCCGATTTCTCTTTCAGGTCCAAATGACGTCCGAGCATTAGCTCCCGTCCACACCACCATTCCGTCAGGATTTGAGAATCTCTACAGGCTTGAATGTCAAGGGAAGCCAACCCCGATAATATGCGAGCAACGGTGTGACGGTCACAATTAACAGACAATAGTGACCAGCTACGAATGACGCTCTCAAAAACTTTTGATCCCATTTCTCGTTTGAGTGTTCGATTACGTTTTAATGTCGATAAGAATCCTTCCACGATTGTTCCAACTTTTTCAATTTTGCATTGTTTTATAAGATCAGAAAAGTTAAGCATTTCTTCACAGCGTAGCAGTACTTGCAGCATAACTTGCAGAAAGATATCCCCTTTTGTTGTAGTCTGTAAGAAGCTGGTCCTTACATCTACGATACCCCTGTCAAAAAGTGCATCGAGAACTTTAGTTCTATCTTTTTCCAAAGCCAGAAATAGCTGTAAAAGCCATTCTAAAACGGCTCCACGAGTTTTGGATATTGTTACAGTCTGTATTCCTCCAGTGCTGTTGGGTCGATAAAGGTTTTTGTCGATAACGTTCCAAATTGCTGTGGACAAACTGTTCAGATCGTTGTTGCTGAACAACTTCTGAAGAAACTGATTTTCAGCAACGATAGTTAACCACTGAATATTCCTTAAAACTTCAGAGTTGGCTTTTTGCTCAATTTGCTCTTCCACATTTAACTGAATGATGGACTTTGAAATGTTTCTGCTATTTGATGTTAGTTGACAGGTATTCCAAATATTCACTAACTCAGTAGTTAGATCATAATCAAATGAAAGTTGAGATAGGAGGATTGAGAATTTCAGAAACTGTTCTTCAACCGTTTCATCAAAAAAGGTACTGAAATGACGATAGCGGCATAGTATTCGTGTAATTGTTTTCCAGTCTTTTTCGCAAGCATCATTTGCTGATTTTTGCAGCAATCTCTTATAGGAGGAAAGAAAAACAGATTTCTCATTGGACAGAATACTAGAGCTAAGTAGTCCATTATCACCGAGTAATGAATAAAATTGAGACGCTGCATCCAGAAATAAAAGTTCACAAATCCCATTCAAAGAAGATCCTGGTGATGCCTCCCTCTCAGCTAGTTCCATAAATTTCTCGTTTCCGCTACTAGCCTCAAACGCGATTAAGAAGCTTTGAAGCGAGCCAACATCTGTTGACAAAGTTTTTTTATAGATAAATCAAATGTTAATATGCACTACAATACGAAAACATTTGGCAGCAGTTGTAATCTTACTGCGAACAAGCGGAGCCAGGACCTGCAACAAGCGTACACTCTCTTCACGACACAGGACCTCCTTTCGTCCAACCTGTACAAATAACCATTCTACGACTTCTTTAAGGCATGGAACTTCGGGAAGAAATTCAGCAGGCTTTTTTCTACCTGATATTACCTGAATCAAATGAAAGTGCCATCGTTAGTGGTATCCAAATCAAGAGTAAATGTGTAAAAGCCACAACATAAATTTTAGTAATGGAACTTACGATATTGAACGTTTCTTTGTATTTTATCATGATTCTTTCCAGATGAGAAATGGCCAACTTGGTCGTTTTAATTAGCATAGAATCGTTTTCAAATTCAAATGACAAAGCCAAACTAGTAACAAATGATACCAAAAGGGTAATCGTGTATTTGCTACACAAATCCTTGTTTAGCCGAAATTCCCTGTACATACTGTTAAATCCTACAACTGCTCCTGTTTAAAAAGATAATCTCAATCACATTCCTATATCTACAGAGAGGATTGATGTGATATAAAAATTATATACCATCAAAGTTAACTTACCTAGCCGATATTGAGGAGCAGCATGAGTACTTAGAGCTTCTATGAAACGCAAAACCGAAGTAGACTTTCCTCGGTTATCGTGTTTTAGGGCCCAATTGAAAAACTCAGATAGACAAGCTGCGGAAAAATCCCTTAATGGCGCATTTTCTGATTGCACCAGTCCATCCTAAATAGTGTATAGTTTCAAACAATCCTTGAGTAGTTTAAAAAATAGATTCAAATTCAGAACATAGCTATTAAATACTTACCACGATGATTCGAAGTGTCGTTTCTCCATACGTATTGTTCGGTTTCGTAAACCAGTGAACAGATTGAATAGTCAAAGGATTGAACAGTTGCCTAACTAGAACATCTCCGTCGCATCCCAACTTCATAATGGTACGGAACATCTTTGTAAATAATTCTGTACTCTCACTAGATCCACTCGACCTGCAAGCTGATGAAACGTGAAACCGATACATTTTGATAGACGTTTCATAATTTAAATTGTATAGCGAAATAAATGTACGTGAATAGATTATACCATATCCCAAAAAGTATAGAACGAAAGTGTGCAGCATTTCACAAGCGGAAGTTCTTATTTGACGTTCTGCAGAATTTTCACACAGTTCCAATATTCGTGGAAGAAGGCCGTCTGTTTGAACAAAATGTAATATAGTAATTATGCGCAAGATATCTTAAAATCGTTAGATCCATTAAGTTACTTGTAATTTAAAAAATAATACCTAAGTAAATATCAGGTTTTATATCCTGAAACGGTACCGCATACTTCAAAAACCGGTCGCCCTCTGCGAGGACATTTTGACTTGCACTGTCATGGTCAAAATCCAACATGTGACCAAAGGATCCTATAAGATGAAGCAGCTTGAGCTGAACCTTTTTTAATGTTGCTTCATCGAGCTCTTCATGAATCAGTTTGAGCTTTTTCTCCTGTTGTTTGCTCTTCGATTTTGTATTTGACTTCACCTTCTTATGGGCTCTTTCTTGAAGATATTGAGACTCCTTTCCTGTAGAGGAATAAAAAATACAACAACACTAAAAACGATCCATTCAAATTGTACTTAACTTAAAAAGTGCTAGCTAATACCCGTAGACACAAAGTAAGTTTGCCAGACGGGAAAAATACTCAGAACAAGCTTTTCTATCTCTTCACGTGGAAATTCTTCCATTACAATCCACCGGTTAATTGCTTCGATACAGCTTTCAGCCAAACCAAAACAAGTCCGTCCCATTCCGAAAATGATCTAAATTGTGTAATCAAAAATAAATATAAATGATTATTTATTGAATTTGTGACGATGACCCATAACTTAAAAAGTACCTTTAGCGTCACAGTCAAGGAACTGAAGTTCTGAATAATAATTTCATCCGGAGAAGACAACCACAGTTCTAAAACCGCCAGTAACAGGTCATCACGGAACTCACTGATCTTATTTGTCATATTCTTCATGAACGCATTGCATTTTTGAAACAATGTGCCTCTTTCAATATTATCCTGGAAATTGTTTCATTATAGCTAGTTTTAATATTGTGCCTACTATATCTGAAATATATGTAGAATGATTGAATAGCTATACCTTTTTGAAATACTGTAAATCGCGCGTCATATTCAAAGTGACGGTTAAAATCTTGTAGAATCCACTTACAAGTGGATGTTGTTCAACCATGAATAGCATTTCGGTTATCAATACATCCACCCATTTTTCGAACAGCTGTCCGCTAGTCTTTGGTATGAAAATTTGAAAAAACTCCACAAGGTTGACGAAAAGATGAAAATCTTTTAAAACGTTAGCTGCCAATGTAGATGTAATATCGCCACCCTAACATCAATATTTCTTGTTTTTAACAACATTTGAAGTAAGCTTAAAACTTTTCGTTAAAACCATATAGGTAGCTTACTGATCCTATTTCATTCTGGTCATTTTCCATCTCCAATACCAAAGTTAAATCCAACTTTGCAATTGTGGACAGTGTCCACTGTATAATGCTATCATACAGCAATTCTACTGTAGGTCCGGAATCGCCTGAAATGAAAATTATTATTGGAGTAAATCTACAAAAATACATAGGTATGCACATACTTGCTTATATACAATAGGTAATGGTTTAAAATCGTTATTATTTAAACGTACGGCTTGCTAAGTTGATCCAGAAACTTGTATAGGATTTTACACCTCGTAGTCCTAGTTGACTTGTCGCTGACTTTTTCGATTGAGAGTTTCCTTTGTTAGTTTTGTTCCACGACTCCATTAGAATGTCTAATTCCGCTTGAGTTGGGGACGAGATGACATGAGACAGTGCCAAATTAATGATTCTATCTACGAACGGAATGCAAAGCTGATTGTGTTTTACACGTAGACCTTCAGCTATTTTAAAAACCGAAACGTGAGCATTTACACGAATTCTATCGCTGAGATCAGGGTAAAAAGACATTAATTGGACGGAAAGTTGCTCAATCGTATTTAAATTGGATAAAAATTTGGAATCCGCCTCATCTGTAGACATTTCTATATGCGGAAGGATGCTTCCAACGGATTCCAGATAAGCAGAGACTATGGAGAGTGATCCACTGTACTTGTCAGTTACAGGACTGTTGAGCCTAATTTTGAATACACACATACATACTTTTAAATTCGATAAATTTCTATGTATACCTATTCAACTCAAAAAGTGTATGAATGAACTTACTCTACAACAATGTCACTGATGAGTTCCATAATTTTATGAAATATCTCCTTAACCTTTTCTGGATTATTAGAACAAGAAGATGATAGTAATCCCACGCCCTTAATCGCAATTAGTAATTCACTACGGCTAACGTTCTGCGTATTCAAGATTTGCTGAAACGTTTGTAGGAAGTACTGCAAAAAATAAAACCGATTTTTACAAACATTAATTCACTTTTAAAATGATTTCATCAGTTTATTAGAATGCACTCACGGAAACAAAATTGTCATGCGAATCCGTCTGCATTTCCTCTGCCTCTGACTTTGTATACTCAGCAACAGCTTCTAGAAATGTATACATGGCTCTCCTTCCAACAGAATTATCATCTAGATTATTGGATTTCGACCAGACAATAAGATCTTTATACCACTGCTCATAGTTGTGATAAAGATCTTTTCCAAAGTGATTTGCATTATTTGCAACTAGTTCAAGTCCAGCTGTAAGTAAAGTAGATTGGATGATCAATGATAGCAAATACATATTTTACATGATTGATAAATACAATAAACCTATAAGCTTTATACTCGTAAAAATAGTAAGTATCGTATTTAGATTTACTCATTTACCACGCTGAAACTCGCGTCGCTTAACTTGGACCTGACCCTTTCCTTCGCTAGCAATAGAACATCGGGGATCAACAATTTGCTCTAAATTGATGTAAAAACTCTTCCAATCATCATCATTTTGAATAACTTCTGAGCCAAACACATTCAAGATTCTGTCCATCGCTTTCAAACTCCCGAGTAGAATCGCGACTTGCAAATGTGCATCCTTAGACTCAACCTGAACACAAAATGACAAAGTACTATCAGCATTTTTTTCCTATCTTCAATTCAGCCATTCGGTAGAAGAACAATAAATTCGATATACAATTTAAAAATAGGATACCTGAATCTTAACAGTATTGACTATGTGTTTGAAGAATTGAGAAAACACCTCTGGGCGATTAAATAACGAATTATTCAGCCGTGAAGCAACAAGTCCCAGGAGATGAAACATTTTCCCACGTACGCTGGGTTGATACGTAGATTTTTCTGATGCTGGAAGAAGTTCCCAATATAAACTTGCAAATTCTAAATCCGACTCATCCAATCGATCAGCATAGTTCTCCAACAAAGCAATCAAGCAGTCCAATGCTATCTGCTGGTGTTTGGCCGGCTCGCCCTTACTTTTCCAATACAAATTTGCCACTGTCTAGAAAACCCAAGAACAATTAGATGAAATTAAATTAGATTGGAGGTTTCAAAGACACTCGTTGTCCGTACTTCGGTACTTATGCCAATGCCAGGACAGGCATTACATACCTTAAATCCTCTACAAAATGGAAGAACAGTCTGGTTCCAAGTTACATCCTTTCGGCTTAATATTAATTTTATTGTGTTGAGGATCTGCTCTTTACTTCCATTGTACTTCTTGTTAGTAATCGTATTACGAAGGTAAGCAATCAGACCATCATCCTCAGGAAACGCTAAACCCAGGTACTGATCTGAATTTTGATTAATAACAAATGCAAAATTAAAACAATGGCATGGTGTACGTTCTTAAAATTAAAACCTCTTGACATTAAATGTAAAAAGCTAATGTCAATAAAGCAAT
>JAQFZA010000509.1:0-18584 GCA_034695115.1 Desoria olivacea | reverse complement strand
CATAAGAGACCAAGGAACAAAGGAATGTTTTGTAAAGTATGAATCAAGAAAGGCTTACGAAGAAGAAATATTAAAATTAGCTCACTGCTAGCACTGTTACATAAATGTTTTCAATTTCATGGTAATGTTCTGTTGCTTACAGACTTCAGGTTTCAATTGAAGGTAATAAGCAAACACGGTAGTAATTTACTTGAAGATAGGCAACTCAAATTCATATAAATATCAATGAAAACAAATTGCACCCATAAACCATTTCGAGCGGATTGATATAGAAAGGCTACCTGCATATTATGGAACGATCGGACTAGTAAAGCGGATTATTACAAATAATATTGGAATGATGTGGTATATATATACAATATAATAAATGTGCTAATATCTGATTCACATCTGACAACATATGTCTCAAACGGCGCGATCAATTAAAAACCAGGGATTGTTGTGACTTGTCGTAAGAATATTAATTAATAAGTTTAACAACTAATAAGAGCTGTTTTAGTATTTCGGAAGTCATAAGATTGAATCTTTAAAGATGGCGAATTCTTATGTGGAGGATAACAAAGACACTCTTACCAACTGCGAGTGGCTGAATTCTGAAGTGGGGGATAACAAAGAAACTACTACCAACTGGGAGTTGTTGATCAAAAATATTACGTTGAGGTATGTTTGTAAAGCTCCAAGTTTCAAGGATAAATTTAAAAAAAATAATATTTTGTTTGTAGTACCAACAACCCAAAAGAAATACTGGCGAAGCTTGTCGACACTTTCCATATCAAAAGAGATTCAAATCTGACGGTTGCGAAATGTGAGGAGAAGATCATTTTCTACAAAGCTGAATTCGAAAGAAATGACACACTGCAAGCTGTATGGGAAGAGAAGGTTATCTATTACACAGTTCAGCGTGAGTTGATTTTGAATTCGTAAGTTGACTTTATGGAATTTCATTGCCCTTATTTAATGAATTGAACAACCAAATCATGAATAGTATGAATGTGAATTGGTATTAATTGTACGTATTTATCATGCACTGGATGTTCAGGGCGTTAAAGAAGGAGGTCAAGGGAAGTAGAGTTGGACGGCCTCAGACACAGTCCCTCCCAAAGACTCAGCTCACAAGTGAGACATGGAATCAAGGTCCAAATGAGCTTCAAGGGATGGAATGCTGCAGCGTTATGTAAACTGTTTCTTTGTAATTATATTACATTAATAGTTAACTAACCGTTGTTTGGTTATATAATTTACCATTTCGTATAATTAGTTTACGGGGCTCATTGACAAATTTAAATAAAAACAAAGTGGTTGACTTACAATTGGAATCAGCTATTCTGTTAAACACAATATCCGTCTCTCTTACTTTTCGAGATTTGAATGTAATATTATTTGAAGCATTCTTAAATTCACTGCAGTATGCATGGAATTTAGTAACTGCATTGAGGTTTTTCTGACTCAATATTCTTGGTTTATAGAAATACGTTGTCCGTGAATTCAATTTCAAGAAGAGGAAAGCATTCATAGTTATTTAGGTTATGAATCTTGTAAAGCCAAAACAGCCTGTGCGGACAATGCAGATGTTAAAGTGTAGGTGCCAAATAGTATAGTCCGAATCGTTCGTTAACTACCTAGCCAACTTCAGTGTAAAATACTATCTCGTGCATAAACACAATTAAATTTATTTCGAGCTTAGGTGTTCCTCCGTTCCGTTTTTTTAGGATCAGCAATCAATACCAAAAACAGCAACAGTCCATCAAGTTATGTAATAATGGCGAATTTTCAAGAATTTAATGTTGATTGGCTTACATTTTCAACATTTTGATTCTACGTTACATTGGAAAAGGTAATTTTTCGTTTCGTAACAAAACTTAACTCTTACCAGCAGGCTAAATATTCTAGTCACAATAAGAAATAGACGAGATTGGTCTGCAGTATCAACCACAATGACGGTATAAGTATTAATATTATTTTGGACGACTAATAACAATATCAGGCTATCATATTGTTGGCTACATATGAACCGCAAGCCACTTATTGTTCAAAATTTCCAACCTGGCAAAGTTGTAGTAAGAACCAGGTTCTTGTTAAACAAGACATTGTAGACATGTCTGAATATAGATTCAACTGACTACCGTGCAAGTAAGTTTCCAATTATGTTTAGTTTTGAGTTGCTATAGTTGAATTTTTTGACGTGTTTTTAAAAAGCGATCATTTGGCTCCTCAGTGACTGCATAGATTGGAGAAGAAATTGGATTCCAAGCAGTTACACTCTTAACAGTTGAAGTTCATAAACATATAACTATTAATTCGTATTAGTAATTTCCAAATGTGTGGGCGCGTCTAGGAGCGCTGGCATAGTGTCGTGGGTGCGGGTCCGTGGGTACATCGCTACATTTGGTTTCTTATTGTGGTTGTAAAATAGTTAAAACTCGCCGATACCGGTACAATATTACAATTTTGGGGTTTGTCAATACTAAATTGTTATTTATTAATGTAATTGGGTGCATAACCAGACCATTTATTAGGTATTTTCCAAACCCAGCTACAGGATATAGATTTGATGTTTAAATCTGCTCTCATCGAAGTCTAGTCCTTGTATAGCTAGTAGAGGTGTAATAATAATTCATTTTTTAGGAACTAAAAATATGTAACCCCCTTACAAAGATTACTTATTAAAATTAGATTATCTGACGAGCTAGATGTACATTCATCGATTAATAAATGGTTGTCAGCCTGGCAATATGGTATTCCAGTATCCTAGATATTCGAGATTCTGAAGGCCGTGGACCACTAGTTACTCTAGACCTTCTAGACACAACTATTACATACAGAAACTACTACATACTTCTGGTCCCAGTCTATAGTCCACTCGTCCTGGGCTATGGTAGTGGCGAGCAAAAGTGTTAATGATCTAGACGGAAAATGAAAAACGAGTTTTAATCTTCTAGAATCTGATAATTCTGTAATATTGATGGCCGGTGTTCTTAAGGGATCCCCAGTGAACTGCAGATGATACTTATTTCAGCCCAATTATGAAGAATAATATTATTCCCTTAACCAAACCCCACACACCAAATCCACTCGTTTGCTTTGATTTTAATATTCTCTTTACTTCCCTACTGTGCCTGGAAGACTACAAACCCCAAGATCATCTTCGTAGGTCCTCAAACTTATCAGCTATTCATATCATAAGGACTGGGATTACAACAAGGAACCGAACAAGAACTAAATCGCATTCCATCAGTTCCTACACCGAGCAAATCCTTGGGCCCAAAAATTCGGAAATATTAACTTAACTAACCAATACTCATCTTTTCCTATAGGCATTTCGTTCCGTTCATTTTTGTTTGCTAAACTCCCACAAGTACCTCAAATCTTCAATTCGAGTATAATTCTCAGAAAAAGTTTTAGAAAAACAGAAGTTCCAGAATTATAAAATCCACAGAATGGAAAAATCTGCATGCTGTACTTTTTCTGTCCGCAAAATTTCTGTACCTCAAATTTGTAGTTTTAATTTGTGATTTTTTCTCTCCATAAGGACAGTCTTCTGTTTTATTGATCATATGGACAAAATATCAATCATGGGTAGCCCATAGTACCATCATCATCTTTTGAGAGGTTCCTGAGTATCCAGTATCCCGACAACCCAAACAGACTGTACATAACTCAAGCGAAGATGATCTACGAGGTCGAAAAGTTGTCACTTCCTTAGTTGTACTCATAATTGCAGAAGTGGGCCAGCTTCGAACTATTTCGAGCGTTGATGAGTCAAGGATGAAGGTACCCAATTACGAATATTGATCAAAGTATGAGCTCCAATTAATAAAATCCATACACATCTGAGGAGTCCTCAATTGTCTGCCCTCTGTTCCTCATAGTTCTGAGTTTGTGACATGAGGGAGATGAAAGAATATCCGTTGGGTAGAATTCAATCAGATCTCATCACAAGATAAATATGTTTCCTTCCATTTTTTCTCTCCAACTTCCACGGAAAATATAACAATCCCTTCGTCTCTATAAAATATTTATAAAATATTTATTGCCTTAAAAATACATAGCCCCAAGATCCTATAATACTCTATTGCCTAAGGAGTGAGGATCTTGCAATTTTCCTGATGGCTAGATTTCACCGGAAACTACGCGAAGTTTACTCGAGAAAAAGACTCAACTCTGACCACTACTATGGGCTTTAATAATAAGAACCATCGAACTTCAACGTTAGAGAGAAGCACTAAGAAAATGACAACCCCAAGCTCCGATCCTCGACACACGTTATCGCCTACAAACTCAACAATAGTCGAAAAATGGACAACACAGAAAAGATAAATTAATGAAAAAATTTCATCCTATTTCCGTTCGTATAGAACATGGCACCTACAGCTCTGTAAATCTTATAAACTTTAAAAATAAATCCAATCTCCTCGGTCATTGATTCTAAACCCTCTTCAAAACTTCATCAATAGCAAACCGTTTTGGATTTTCTGACAAAACCTTGCTCATATTGTTATTAGGGACAAATAACTAAATAAACATGCTAGTTAGCTCACACAGGGCCCAGACCAGATGCACATGACATGTCACCCAGTCAAAAACGTGACTTGCAAATATTAAGCAATATAAATCAATCAAAACTGTAAACAAGAAAAACAAGCTACAAAAACAAAGGGATGACGCTCATTTCCTCGGAGAAAAGTGGCCCATTTACTCATTCAAGTAACTGATTCGTTAGTAAAATCAGTATCACCAACAAGCCAATCACTCGCACCTACCACTCAACCGATTGAACTCAATCAATATATCGATTCTTCTAAATCGAGAGAACGTTAAATTCAATTCAATTTGTGATGATGTGGTCGTTCGGTTGAAATAGCCATCATGACATCAGCCTTAGTATTCACTATTTCGAAATTTCAGCCAAACTTGACACGACCAGTCTGTCTACCGTTCCTGCTATATTATTCCTTCTTCCTTCCTGAAAAACCCATTTATTATTCTGTCGAGTTGGCTATGTATTACATACAGAATTTACAAAAGCCAAATGTAGATAGGAAGGCCGGAATGTAATTTTCGACACATGGGTACACCTTCGCTCCCGATGACGGTACACTAAATGAACTTTAGGAACAGCATCGGATGAAAAAAAAACGTCCTAAAGGGCCAATTTGACAAAAGTCATAACCATAATCATAATGACAACAGCCAGCAGGCTTAGCTCCCTTTAATAAACCATTACCTACTGGCTTTGGTGACGTCAGTCCCATACAAATTTATTTTTCTTATAACCTGTCAATTCCATTCCATTCATTGTGATTAACCTCCTTAAACCAACCAATTTAAAACAAATGCATCGTGTGATAATACCATGCAGAGCACATAGAACATAAGATCTTAAAGACCAGGCATTGTCTTTATGAAGGCAGTTAATGTGACTTAATACTATAGAAATGGTGACAACTCATGCTTCTCTATCTGACAATGACACTATAAAAAATAAATGCATGCATGTCTTATAATCTTAATATCCAAATGGTACCAAATAGGTGAAGTTAGATTCTAAAAAGTGCTTACAAATACAAAGCTAATGGAATGCAAATAAATACGAGCTGGGAGCAGATCGGTGGCCGCGTCAGCCTTAGCTAATAAAGCAGCCATGGCTAGATTTCCCTATTTATCGTTTTATTTGAACTATATAAAAATAAGCTGAAATGGTCTCATTATTTAATAACGTAATGTCCCCGGTACTTGAGTCGTTTGCCCTAAAAATATGCCAGAGGTTTTTTTTGTTTTCAGTATTGACAAAAACCTGTGTCTTTGCATGCGGGGAAAGGAAAAAGTAACTTAAGCGGAAATCAGAGCCGCGACTAGGTTTGTCCGGATTGGAACAAAATGGCCTATGTACATTGTGTCCCATTATTACATTTGCAAAGTTTTTTTAAAACTTTTAAACTAAATTACACCTAGTCATAATTTCCAATCCGTCCAGTCCTCCGGGCCGCCTGGCCTGGAAACTATGTTCCACTTTGTTCCACCGTCGGTGCGGCCCTGGCGGAAATTATTTGTCACACAATCAACAGTTGCAAAAAATGTAATCCGATGGAAGCCAAAATAAAAAAACAACAAATCAATTGATCAATTCAACAACGGCCGGTGTGAACATGCAAACTGGCCATAAATTGACTTGCAGCATGACATTTAAAATCCAAACATTACCAATTCACGAGTAAAAATGATTTTCGCTATATCTGTTGCTTTTTCCGTCAATGAATATTGAATCCAAATACTCATTTACCTATCGTTCGAAAATCGAGGGGTTGACTGCCGGCCTGCATTTGAATTGCGCGAAATTGCAGGCTAAATTACCTACATTAAATACTCAATAATTGTTAGCCTTTCAACAACCTAACTCAACCATTCTATTACTACTCCTTTCTGACTGGTAGAGGATGTAATGGATGTACAGCTTCTTTAAACTACATTGATATTTAGAATTCAAGCAACTAGCTAGCAACAATGAGACCAGAATTATAATGAATCCTTAATCTATGTAATTTTAACATTTTCAGCTGGAACACCCTCAAATAGGACTATTTAGCAAAATTGAAACTGACATCAACTGACACGCCTAAGAAATCCTTTTAAAAAAATCACTACATTTATACCAATGTAATGTAATGATACGAAAGTACAAATACAACATTATAACTTCCTTTGCTTTATCAGTTCTACCTTTTTCTTCTACATAGATCTATATTCAAGACATTCTCATGCTCTTCCCTAATACAGATAACACGAAACAATACAAAGGATTATGAAAGTTCGTGTCTATCATCATGCTCATATTAAATAACATAATGTACACTGAATAAATAACCCCGTGGTTTTTTTAAGTCGAATGAAAAATCATGGAATCTATTTATAACACTTTCAACTTACTGTCAGTTTAAAACAATGGAGGGTACAATATTGAGGTGGAGGTTAACATGTTGTAAATACCGTAGCGTTGTATTTGGATTGAAATGTTTGTAGATTTTGATTGTGAATTAATAAGCTTGGTTGGGTCAGTTTACAAATTGTTTGCTTTCTACAGATTTGCGTGGAGATGGTGGCGTTTATGGGTTCCAGAAGATGAAGAGGAACCGCTTGGGTTGTAGTTTCTAAAGTAAAAAATGAAAATCTAAATACAATATCCGTTTTAATATTTTCAATGATGCAAACATAATATTATTGAACGATGAGATTGTATGGATTTTGGAATTTCAGACGGCTATCCTTATTTTAATTTGCTCCAATACCGTTGAAGACATGTTTCAGCCCCTGAAAAATCCTATCCTAATGCTAGGTATCTGCTCGACGGTGGGTTATATATAATACTGTTCACTCTGTCAAATTCGTCCAATTTACTTAAATGTTCAATACTCTTTTAAAACAAATGAGCCCGTGTAAACGTCACGTAATTCGATATAAGCTACGTAGAATGTAGCAATGGATTCAGTTTTGATAGTCGACGATCCCTGAATTATTACAACAATCTGTTAAAGCATTGACCTGCATTTTTTCTGGCAAAAGTTATATGCCATATAACTGCATCTATTTTCATCTTCGCAAAACAATCTTTTTAAAAATGTTTCATGCAAACTACTGATGCACTAACTAACTACTACTGGTCATGCTTTGAATGTTTGAAAGCAAGGCCGTCCATTTCATCTAGTTAAATTATTAACAAACGTAACAATTATCCCAACTATTTTAATTGAGATTAATTATAGCTTACAAACCTACAATTAGACAAACCTAATTATCAAACTCGCGGAAATGGACTGACCGAATCTACCTTCACAGGTTGTGGTTACAAAATAGTCAACATTGGCAGATAGGGTGCAAAAAATCTGAAGTCTTTAAGACGCTTTTGCCTTAATGAATATGTTGCTCCTGAATTGACGTAGCTCCAAGAAGAACCTTTAAACCTAGAAGTTCTAGACAAAACAAATACAGCATGAATCAACTCAAAATAGGTCTTCAGGGAATCCACGGAGTTGGGTTGTTAATTACAATTTTAAGGAATCATGGTCTTGACAGTGGTAAAGATTTTGTAAGATCCATCTGATAGTGGCCAATCATCGTGGCCGTCGCAGTGATTTAAAGAGAGGGCGTTGTCAGATTTTAACATCAACTTGGCTTATGATTCCTTGTGTGCCCTTGTCTTAGAAATAGATATTTAGTGATATGCAAATCTAGGTATAATCTACGAGCGATAATTTAACAAAATGTAAGGAAAATAGGAATGCCTATTTTAAATTAATGTAGTTTTTAAGGCAGTTTCAAGACATCGATACAAATGTGTTCACATTATTAATCCTCACTGAATTAATGGCTGCTGATGGTATGACGACGAAGAAATTAATCAACTGTACTTTCACAATCAGTCTCACCATTTCTAATCAATCCCTTTGTAAGTTATAACAATATCACAACAAGGAACGAAGTTTACATAGCGGCTCCTCCCAAAGACAGATTTAACATTAGTTACTCAAATCCTAGCATTAATTAGTAAAGGATTCAACGAAACCACGTAACCAACTGGTACAATGTTCATATAAATTTATATATTATGACGAATGACTGAAACCTCATGTTTTTCAAATCTAAATTTTCAACTGAATGTCCAAGATGAACAGGAAAAGGTTTTACAACCATTCCAACCTGAGCCGCATTAAATTGTAAATAATAATGGCTTAACCTACTAACAATTACTGTCCTCGTTATCAATCTAAAGTGAAGGACTCCTTTATATAACTCGTTACACTTGCAATTTATAATCCGAAATTCCATAGCTAAATTCCGCTTCGTACGTATGTAAGTGGAATCCCATCCAATGCCGAATTCTATTTTAAAGTACTTCTCCTTAATCTAGATTCTAGTATTTTTTAGTCGTATTTTCCTGCCCCTTGTAACTCTGGATGACGATCCTTTGCAATTTACTCGTCAAAACGACCCTTTTCACTTTAATAGCTTTTTCTCAGACGAAGTTTAATCCGTACGGACTATATCGAAATAGTGTACCTTAATCTATAAATCTATACGGCTAGTAATACCACAGTCATACGAATTTCTGAGCCTACACCTTCCCTAATAACTTTGGAATCGGGTTCTATGTGTTTTTAAAACCTCTTTTGATCGTCACACTCAAGAACAAGAGGACTGGTTATGAAACCTAAGATGATTTGTTTTCAGACGAAGTGTCCCAAAATAATTACAACTTATTAGACTTCATTGAAAATCTCGGGAAACCAACACTACAATTCCTCCTCTGGTTCTTCAGGAGGTCTAGTTAGTCTAGTTGAATAGTATTGTTGAATAGTCTAGTTGACGCGGGGATGAGTACATTTGGATGATATTGTTCATTGCTATCAAAACGGCAAAATCGAATCTAAACGCGTGGCTTGAATTTATACTCTGTGATGATTACGACCTCCATACTGTTCCATACTCCATACTGCGGGCTAGGAGGTCAAAAATATGGACATCAATCAGCTCCTCCAAATAAAAAACGGTGCAAGTAAAGATTTTACAGATCAGGTTCCAAAAAATCTATACCTTTGTGCTCTACCTTGTGTATTTTACATTGTAGCATTGCAAAGTTTCAAAGATGGGGAGGAGGGACCGGTGGGGATGAAGGGAATGAGAGGAGGAAACAATTATTCAGCTGCTGTACATCCAATGAGAGTCAGGTTGGGTAATCTTGATGCTTAAGAAAACAATTATGCTGACCAGTCCTTCAACAACCAGCAGATCCGGACTTCAAGACACAATCGAGTCCAAAAATGCTAACACGAATTTCTGTAGGATTGAGGTTTTGTGGTCTATCTCGTCGGCTCAGGTGTAGTTACCCACGGTTCGTTAACAATTGTGTAGACAGTTTTGTTGGGCAAAAAAAACCAATCATACCATCAGGCAAAATAACGTGGGTAATAGGCTTCCAACGTAAAAGGGAAGGAGGTGATCCAAGGGCATCACCATTTCGCTCGTATTTTATTTCATCAGTGGGACTTGTTATAACCCTTATTCCTATTGTAAGTAAAACCTTTACATGCTAATTTGGGTCGAATTTACAATTTACCGAAAAGTGGAGGTTAGGTTTGGACTCCTTGGATTTGTTATGTCAAAATTATTGTGAAAGCTGATAATTAATAATGATATCAGAAAAGAAAGTTCCTTTTCGGCTATCCTCCTAATCTAGAATGTCTACGGTCAGATGTAGGATGCCAAACTTTAAGATCAAATTCCATGGAGAACAAATAAACTGCAGGGACAGCTCATTGGTTTCTGGAAGGTATGACAGGAAAAAGATATGAGCTAGGTATGCGTGGTATAAGTATAGTATAAGAAGACCCTATACTTCTACCTACCTTTTTTTATAATACAATCACATTTTTTCAAATCATGTATATAACTTTGGAATTCTGGGCTTAATTCAAGAGGGGGAGGTCCAACTATTGTAGTTTTTGTTTTTGTGACATGAGCTGTATCTAGGCACGAAATTCTGAGTGATGCTACCAGTACTAACCAATCACGGACAGGTTCAATTGTAAAACTATAACCCAGGAATTGTTTTTAAACACAATTACGTGACAGTAAATGGTTATCGTTCAGACTTTTACCTATAATATTGACGCCCCTGACACAGTCCCCTCCCCAAAGATTGAAGGAACAGTTGAAAAACCGGAAAAAGTCGTTCCTGCTGAAAATCCGTATGTCCTACATACATTGAGTTGCAGTTGCAAGAGATTTTCCAGAATTTTAGTTTTCAAAAGACTTTTAAGTACCACGACAAGACTTGCATCGCCAATGATCTCTCAAAATCAACAAGGTCACTTAAAAGTTTGTTCAATGGAATATTACAGAAATAAGCCAAGAATTACCCAAATCTGAGCCTTCTTTAGGGATTCAGATTTAAAGAAGAGGGTTAAAAATTTGGAGCTCGTTTAGGAGGATGAAAATGGTTCGCATAGTATGCCCTTTCAGGATGCCGAGGAAGCGATATGAGAACCTTAAGAAGACAAAGGATCCATAAGATCAACAGCTTCTGTGGCTGAAGACAGGTGTGGATTAAATCGAGCGTAAGATAGTGGATCTCTGATCTATTTCTTCTGGTAAATTAGTAACCAGATATTGCATAGCTTTAATTTAATTTAATTTAGTTCCGAGTTCATCAGATTCAATTCAATTGATAACATACATTAAAAGTTAACGGAATACTAAACAAATCAGTCAGTTCTCATTACTGAAATACTCAAAATCTAGCAATTACAATTCCCTTTAGTGTAATTTGACTTCCTGAAATTCACTTTTATAACTTATACGACTTTAAAGAACGAAGTTGATGAGTAAAATTTATTCCCAAATTGACTTCAAGGGTGCACATTTTCGGACCACACTGACCTCATCTGGGCGTCTGTAAGCCATTGTAATTTGATATACTGATTGACATGATTTACAATACTAAACTAGATTGATTTATAATTAATACCGTTTCTGTATCTTTTGCAAAAGATCCAGTTTTTCTTTTCGATAGTATTCATACTTCTCCATTGACATTGTTTGAAATTCATTTTCCATCTTGGATGCAGACAAGTGCTTCTGGATTTTTCGCTCCAAGAATTCAAGTTTTTCGTGATCGGAGGACGATATCTTAACTTTTGGGACACCAGCCAAATCAAATTGTGCCAACTGAAAGTCCAGATAGTCAGATTCGTAGCTTTCTTCTGATACTGAAACCCTTTCTACAAAGGGAATTTCGGCTTCCCTAGAAGAATTTAGCAAATTTCACAATGTAATAAGTATCAGAATGTCAAAATGAATACACCATATTATAGAAATTGTATTGTAAACAGTCAAACATACATTAGAATTTCTGTGGTCTTTTGCTTTAAAAAATCCAACGTAGTAGCCACTTCGTTCCCGGTTAGTGTAGACAACTTAGGAATGACTCCATCGTACAGCTTGAATAAGCTTTCTTTCAGGGCTTGCAGTTGAGCGGAATCCATACTAGGAACAAAATTAAAAACACGCCATTAAATATTTCTCCAGTTATTTCTAAAGAAAGGAAAAGCTGTAATCCAAGCTAGTAGTCGATTACAAATGGTCGCCTAACATGTAACTATAATGAGATTTACTTGACGAAAATTTGTATGTATTGTGGCACATTGGAGATGACCGATTCAAATTATGAAGTACAAAATATTTGTTCAATTTACACTAACTATAGCAGCAAATTACATGAAACTGATCTCCGATAACTGAATAAAAAAAACGTTGTAGGTGCCTGAAAATTCGCTTTTAAATTAAACCTTTAAACCTTTAAAATGCTCAAACAATACAAGCTCATATTGCAATCGTAGCTAATACCCTGTTACATATACAAGCTGAAACTGCAAACTATAAAACCTTACAACCGGTAGATTATTTACGTTATTTAGGGCATAAAACACTTCATTTTATAAATATATCCGCTACAAATCCAAAATTTTCTTAAAAAAAGGGCTTAACATTAGTTTGTCAAACCATAGTCAAAAGGTCTCCGCAGAAGTACATGGCAGCTTCAGTACACGTCGGATAATCAATCAATTAAGATTAAGCAACATACTTTTGTCCGAGTGCCAGTGAACAGCGATTAGTGGAAATATCGTATTGAATAAACAATTGCCCTAACCACCTGAAAAAAAACGTTAAATCATAATTAAAGAAAAAATTACAAACCTTAAAGAGGATAACCGACACAATTAAACACAGGCGCTTATTCAACCTCTGAAGCTGATAACACTGGCACTGTTATTAGGATGAGAATGAATGTAAAAAAAATTAAAAACGTAGTTTTCTTTACAATTCCGCACTTTTTGGTTTGTGTTTGTTTATCAAAGTGCACGACCGCACACAACGTACAATATAACCCAATATTGACTGCTATGCTCACATATGCTACAGCTAACTGCCATGCCATCTTACCAGACCCGCCAAACTCTCCATAATAGAACATCTATCCTTTCCGAACATTCAGCCTCTGTCAGTTCAGTCTGTCAGTTCAGTCAGTGAGCAGTTGTCTCTAGGTAAATTGGTGAGGAATTAAGTTTTGGTTGTTGTAACTTGACGTGTCGTGCCTACTGCATACAATCTTGACCTCAGAATCGTTTAGTGTCAACGTTTGGTAGAAGCGCAGGGAGTGGTGGAGGCGACTGTACTTTCGCCATTGACGGAGAATGACCCACCCCCAACGTCCAATGAAAACTCGACAATCTCAACTACCGAGATTCTCCAGGTAACATTGTCAATCTTCTCTACAATAATTACACATTTTACACAAACTATCCACGTACAGAAACGCCCTTGAGAGTTCGAAAAGTGAAGAGTCGGAGAGAGTTACATTTGGGTGGACGGTGCGGAGTTTGAATCCAATTTGGAGCCCCCCTAGTTGCAACGTTCTTACTGTCAGTGAAGAGATGATCAGTTTTACACATTTCACATTTAAGTTCGGAATACATGCCAGGTGACGGGAGTCGAAGAGACTCTGTGGTTTAAAATTGCGAGCAGGGAAATAGTTATTGGATCTCTTTAGTCCAATTTACGAAAGAACATAAGCGAGAATCAATGTCCTTAGGATAATGGAAAACCCCGTTGGGGCTGTAGGCAAAAAAGATTCTATCGGCAAACGACGAACACGAGTTATTCAACAAATTAATCAGATATTATACATACAATTATTAATTTACCGTCACCACTGGTTTTCACAGTCGGTATAGCAAGTGCACAACAGGAGAAATGAAATATGGAGAAAAATAAGTTATGAAATTAGCATATTTATTTTTGCCGGCCTAGTTTGTAAGAATTTTCAAAATGTATGACTTGGATTATAAAATTTAAAATCATTGTGTGGTTGCAGTGTGATAACGGACTTTTTGGAGGATGCTGAACGCCGGGCACCTGAGCGTCAGGGTAAAAAAGAAGCTAGCAAAGCGACGAAAAATGATGGAAAAGGGACCAATGAAGCTGGCCCTCCAAATTGTAAACGAGTAAACGAGTGTCAGCTGGAGCCATTGAAGCAAACGACTGTAACGTCTGACGACAGCAAAGTTGTAACGCGGGTGAAAAGTGCAAAGCTTCTGGTGACTGATGTACTTGAAAAGGTTCGTTGTAGAGTTTGAGTAATTTTTGCATGACCTCCCCCCCCCAATCCTGCTCATTACAAATACAAACATTTAATTGCATACTTTACGTATAAGGAAGACGAAATCACTGGTTTTGGGGGCCCAGGAATGTCCCTGATGTCTTTGCCACCAGTAATAATGGAGTGGCTGAAAAGTTTTATGCAACGAATTATAGAAGAATTCAACAAAATGGACGTGGTAAGCTGTAGTGTCAGCTGGACTGAATTTTTGCTTGTACCGAACAAAACCAAAGAAATTGCATTTTCTTTTTATTCAGATAATCTGCGAAGGACGAAGTGTTCCGTGGATTGATTTCAGGAAAATTTTAGTAACTAGAGCAAAAAGGCAAATCGAGTCCAAGCAACATCCCATATCTCCGTCAGTAGGCGTTGCAAGGGACCTGTATGAGTACTTCGTTTTAAACAACGGACTCGACTACTGGTACGAAGTAACAAAAAATGATACTGCAAACAAATTGGACGTGGACTTAAGACGAGGAATCGCTGGTTAGTATTCACATGATATAGTGGGCGTCCTATGATATACCGCCGTCGATGTTCTAAAAGGAATATCATAAATGGATGAATTCATATAAATTTTAACCACCTGATTCTGTTACAGTATTTATAAGTCGCACGACCAGTGAAAGCCGTTCAACAATTTTAACTGCACTACGGGATGTTGGTAAGCAAAAAAGGAAAAACCGGAAGCAGAAATTGGAAAGGCAAAACCAACAGCACATTTGTGAACGCTGTGAGTTAAGGTTCAAAAGCTTGCAGCACAGAAATAAACATCAACAATTTTGCAAAAGAAAAAATTCGAAGAGGATTCTTATTAATGAAAGGTATGTGGTATTGTTTATTGCATCAGGTGTTTGTAATTGAAAGGAATATAGGATACCATTGTATGTGGAGGTTAAATGGTAATAAATATTTAATGTCTATAGCAAAAATGCAAAATATTCCACCCGGCGGCACACTAGAGCTAAGCCTAAAAGCCAACAAATTGCTGTATCGTCTTCTTACACAGGACTGGAGGTATGTACAACAGATTCCAGATTTGTTATACCTATGCGTTATACATGTGTAAAATTAAAACTCAATTCTTTTGGTAAAGGTGAAAGTTGTGGAAAATAAGAGTCACGCACTGTTTACCCGAAGGGTTTTTTTAAAAAATGAAATTGTGTGTGACTACGGGGGAGAACTCATCGAGGGAAGGAAAAACATTGAATCTCTAAATCTTAGGAACGAGAATGCAGCTCACGAGGGGACCTACATCTACGAGTTTTCCACCGGCGGAAAACATTACGTGTATGTTTCATAATGACTAACCTATTCGTATACGTTCTATTATAATTTTATGTTTCATCAGGATGGATGCGACGTACGCAATGGATTCTTATGGGCGGTATGCCAGCCATAGCAAGAAGAAACCGAATGCAAAAATGATAGTTATGATTGATCAGGATAATCGCCCCAGACTAGTGCTAAAGGCCCTTTGTAACCTTGATCGCTGCAGTGAGGTGTTTCATGATTATGGAGACCGGTCTCCTGCAGCGGTTAAAAGTAACACGTGGTTGAAAACTTAAAATGGTTTTTACATTGTGGCGCTGCTAATATATTTTTTAAATGTATGTGAGCAAGCTATTCTGTTTTTAAGTCAAATTTTAAGATTTATAATATACATACTAAACTAGCTGCTGATGGGCCTGGCTTTTCTTGTAAAGTTAAGCTCTAAATATTCCGTAATAAAAGTTTTTTGGCACCAAATTCAAGTAAGCACAAGTTTATGGATAAGCCAGTCATTCATCTGTTTATCCAGGAGCATCATTGGAGCTCCGATTCTCCAACAATAAAGGGCTAGGAAAGTTCCTGCGGAAGTAAAGGCCGTTTGACGGGGCCGTTTAACCGTCGTCACGCACCCGAGAAATTGAAGAGACCGTTTAGATTAAAGCCATCGTAAACTTTGGAGCCCGGGTATTCTGGAGCCTAGGGGTGAACGCTGTAGCACGAGACAGAGCCTCTTTCTATGTACACAGACACATATACGAGAACAGATGATGAGAAGTTCCAGCAGAATCTCCTCGTCTTTTTCTGCATCCCATTAATCAATTCCCACTGCCCTCTCCCACCGATAAGAACACACCCCACATCAAGAGTATTATCAGTTTTTAATTATTCTGTAGACAACGGAACGTTAGCTAGGTATATATGTATGTTAGGCCAATTAGGCAGGGAGACTTGCTGCCTTCGACATCTTCCTGCACTCCGTCCGTGTGGTCCGTCTCCCAGTCTCAATTAAGTTCATCATTTAGATTATTTACTACTGCCATTGTACTTCTATTTGATTGATCAGAGGTTAGGGACAGTCCACACTTAATCATCTTCACTAAATGTCACTAATAACTAATAATCAGTTCTTATTCTTGATTCCTCCCGAGGCCTCAAGGAAAGGTGACTGTGCATGGTCGATGGAGCTACTCCACCCTGGACAAAGTCCCCACCGTCACTCCCCTACTCTTAAGGCAAGCGAAGACGGTAGAAGGACAAGACCAAGCCCCAGCAACAGCAACTACACCATCCCTTCTACATCCACATAACAGGCAGGCCTCTCTGGATAGTCTGGCCTTACAGATCAACTATGCATCCCAGCAGCAGGAGGACAAATCCGCTTCTCCTTCCTTCCTTACCAGCTAACCGCTATCCCCAGACCATCCGCGAACTCCGCGATAAATAATGAGGCTGGAGGGACACCACCACCACCAACCTCCTTTTCAAATGACGACGTGGCCAACAATATTGCCAACAATAACGTGCTACCCCCACCTCAAGATTCAGGGGACCTCCAGGAGACACAAGATCTGGAGTCAATCTCAGAGGAGACACCCAGTCCTTCTCTTCTAAAACCCTCCCATCCATAAATACAAGAAGAAATGGGGACAGAAGGACCTGAGCCTTGTACAGCCACGACAACACCGACGATAACGACGACGACGACGACAACTACTTCCGGCACAGTAGATACGAAAGAGGAAGTCCTTCCTCAATCCTCCACCACTACCCATCAGCCCAGAGAGCAGAGTGACACTGAAGAGGGAGAGGATGAGGCGGTGGATGTCAGTCCGGAAGCCGATATCTCAAATTCGACAAGATTGGGCGAGGAAGTTTCAAAACTGTCTACTGAGGACTTGACATTCAAACTGGAGTATCCGTTGCTTAATGTGAGCTTCAGGTTCGTCAAATATCCCCTCCCTGACAAAAACTGTCCTCCTGTCACTAAATTCTATCATTCGGTTGTTGTTGCTCTTGCCGTCACTTTATTTTTGTCTTTCTGATTGTCTGTTTAGAAGAAATTAAGTAAGACTGAACGGCAGAGATTTCGAGAGGAGGCAGAAATGCTTAAGGGTCTCGTAATTCCACTTTTTTGTTCTCAATAATATTTTAAATCTATTTATTCGATGGTGTATTCTAAAACATTAACATCAAAAATAAATGTTCAGCATGGAATAGGATTAAAGTTCCCTAATAATGTAACTGCCTTCCGTTTGACAAGTTCATGCCGATTCCAGGGAGTATATAGTAAAGCCACACTCATACTATTTTTTTTGGTTCTAGGAACATCCAAACATTGTAAGATTCTTTGACTACTGGGAATTGTCGAGTAACAAGAGGAAGTACATTGTCCTGGTCACTGAACTGATGACATCTGGGACGCTGAAAATGTACTTTCGTCGGTTCAAGAAGATTAACCTGAAAGTTTTAGGTCCTGGCGTCGGCAGATCCTGAAGGGTCTCTACTTCCGTCACTTTTGAACTCCTCCAATCATCCATCGGGACTTAAAATGTGACAACATCTTCATTTCCCGCACCACCGGCTCCGTCAAAATCGGAGATCTTGGACTTGCTATTCTCAAGAACCGATCCTTTGTCAAGTCGATCATAGGGACGCCGGAGTTCATGGCTCCTGAGATGTACGAAGAGCATGGAGAAATTGAGCGACAGAATAGGACTCGTCCATCGTTTTCACTCTGCCGGCGGTGAGGTACAGAATATGTTTTCCCCTCAACTTATTTCCTGGAGTTTTGGTTTTTTATTGTTGGATATTTGTGGTGTTAGCGAATTGGTGGGTGTGGCTACTTTGATCTTCCTTTCCTCTTCTTTCTCTCATAAAGTATATCCTGAGTTCAGTCTTCTCAACGAGTAGAGGAAGTGACTCCTCGGAGGCGGATGATTTCTATATTTCAAGCACATTACTCCTCTCTTGCTTTCTCTCATTCTTCGAGTCTGAAGTCGGAGCCACGATGGCCTGAATTACCCTCGTCTTCACCTCAAACAACTCCTCCATCCTCCCCACCGGTCCAAGAGTCAGGTGAGATATAACGCGGAGCGGCGAATGC
>JAQFZA010000508.1:0-18585 GCA_034695115.1 Desoria olivacea | reverse complement strand
CCGTTTTTAAATGCATAGACTTTAAAAATTTTGGATACACACAAACTATGTTCACAAGCCGATTATGTATATGGATGTGTATCTATGTATGAATATGTAGAGAGTAGAAGGGGATAAGTGGATGATCGATTCCAGCAGCCTTTGTTCCCCTCTGCTATCCAATCAGCTCTCTTTCAGCACTCAACTTTCACCAGGCCTTGTTCTCTCGTCCTCCGTTCCAGAACAGCATGTGCCCTTACGCCTCCTAGACTCACAATATTCCATCCAAACACATGGCCAGGAGGGGAAGTCCATAAGCTGTGTCCGCTCCGAACTTTCTCCACCTTTTCTTAAAGTAGTCTAGCCACCACTGTTTCTTGTCATTGTTCTTTAGACACTGCATCCCCAGTAAAATGGGGTCATAGCTATGTGAAAAAAAATGAGGGGCTGCATGCTCAGTCCTATACTGAAGAAAAGTATTCAAGTACCGTTGGTTATATGGAACAGAGTGGCCTGAAATTGGTTCATTATATCCTAATGTTCCCTACAATAGGGTTCAATAGATCCAACTTCGACGGCAGAGTAGTATTTAAGACGGGGATTCGGTCTTCATGATTAGGTAGCTTGTAGCTAGTCATATTTAGGTGACATGATGAAATTGACGTAGTTAATGAATTCCTCCTTTTCTGATCCTCATTGCTGATTTCCTGTATTTGTAGGTAGAAAGCTCCGTAGTCAGTTGCTTATCATCCTCCGGATCACCAGCAAGTTCAGAAAGGTAAATACAATCGTGGTATATGGGGTCGCCTCGCATAAGAAATCCAGCTCCTCAACTAGTATGGACACAATTTTTATGTATGCTGTAATCTCCTGTGCTGAACTCTCATAGTCCCATCCATACATGAAGCAGTAAGTATGACACTTCTATCCTCTGCTGGTGTGGCTTGAGGGTTTGGCAAATCTCATAAATTGCAAATTCCCTTCCTTTTGTATCTCATGTCTCCTCATCACGTAGGAAGAGTATAACTTATGAATGCCTCCAGCCAGGTTAAACAACAGGAGCTTCTGTACAGGAGTTCAAGGGAAATTAAAGTGCCCATGAGCTTCGAACTCGCTTGTCAACTGTAAGTGGAAGGGCTGATTTAAAGTTATTCTGATTCCTCTCTGCATTCAGCTTCCTTGCTTGGAAGATGATTAGCCGTAAATATTACAGACACCAGCCGTGGCTTAATGCTTAACTTTAACGTGAGACTAAGGTCTAACTACCTAATGCCTACTATAGCAAAGGGCTTACTTGGAGTATGTATTCATTCATGTGGATTGTACACAATACAACTATTTCTTGATGGCCATTCCCATACTGGCAATACGGTCTGACGTTGGCTGTCTCTTTCGAAGAGCTACACATATGTATTGATTTTCGTAGGACTATCCAAGTAAACTATTGTGAGGAGGATGCTCTGGATGTTGGAAGTTGGGGAATTTATAGGACCCACCTTTACCCTTTGTTTACTTTGGGACTGATTGAACTGATTGTAAGCTTGACTCCCTCAACGCGATTGAAGACTGACAAACGGACAATGGAAATGTCCTTAGGAGTTTGATAAATATTTACACCACCTCTTTCCCCAGCTTTTACCATTCAGTTGAATGTATTATGCATCGTAGATTCAATATCTGCCCGGTTCGTCATTTTATTTTCTACTTAGACTTATCAGCACTTAGGAATCCCATTTCCATTCGTTACATTCACTCTTATGACTACGTGAATTCAGGGTGTTATGTAGAAGTGTAGAAGGATTGGTGACAGACCCATACTTGGTTTTGTAGCTCTAAAGAATCCGAGAAGAAAGGCCTGGCTGGGTCTTTGTATTAATATAGAATGGACAGAATCGCTTAGCTACAGCATGTAAGAAACGTAAGAATATGAAATCTGTCAGCCTTACATTAGAATAAGCGCGAATGATGAAAGAGCTTGACAACTTTTAAGGCATCCCTTTCATCTTCATTTGTTCAATCGAGAATGCTTCAATATTAAAGGAATATGAAATAATGTCGGGATTGTCGCCGTTTAACTTCCCTTTTATTGGCTAGGAGTTCATTTTTATGTTTTTCATAAAAAAAATTCAATTGCGGCTTTCCTTTCAGACGATCGTTACACAAAACATTCGAAATGTCCACTTTAAGGAAGACAGGGAAGACAGAGAAGAGGCTGATGGGATCTTACAACTTACAATTAGTTGCAGTGCAGTGCAGTGAGGTTGGAAACTTTTTTCAAAATTAGTTGAAAGGAAAAGCACAACGGGGAAACTAATTTCACCTCCTGCCTCCAACATTTTTAATAACTTTTTGCCTTACACTTTACCAGACATATCTGTAACAGAGTACCTTTTAATATAAGATGAAGTAGGATTGCCTTCTACCATTGGCTACTTAAGCACACACACACCCATAGAATAATATCCTCATAAAACGGAAGCGGATCAACTGCATCACGTAACACTAAACATATTTCCCAATGGCTCATCTACTTCCGCTTGCAAAGAGGAAATCCTTTTTAATTTCCACTGTTGACTGTGCTGAGCAAATACTTGGAAATCCTTTCCCATCAATTTATTATGACTTCTGGCCAAGCCATTCCGAGACGTGTATAGAACTCTGAACTTTTTAAACTTAAAATACTTCCATGCAAGTAAACATGTGAAGTTAAATGTCAAAGTTTAATGGATGAAATAGTCTAAGGATGAGAAGTTTACTTACGAAAGTTTAATTCGTCTATGAAAGAGGCAGGCCAAGTGTGGCTAATGAAAAACTCACTTTCCTAGCCAGTTACACAACTGTATGTGTTCGTAAGGGGATATACTCTAGTACTATGTAATTATGTACTGTTTAGTCTGTAAAATTCTTAGTCATTTATAACGTATAATCAAGATTAATATGAGACAAAATTACAGCCCTGGGCTGTGAGACGGTCGACATTTTTTTTGTATGGGAATTGAAGTTCATAAAAACTTGCTAATGGCTTTTCTAATTTTATGGAATTTTTGTCATTTTTTTCAATTTTAGTCAAATAACATTACACTTTGTATGGAATTCTAGTTTCCCTTTCACTTTTGCCTAATGAAGTTAGTCAACTCCAAAAACCATGAAGGTGGGATATAGGAGTCTAGTGGTATTCATCTTATTTTGAATGACTTATAGTTCCTCAACTTTTGGTAAATGAGGGCTCAAGGTGAGTCCCAAGTTACAAAAGGAATCCCTCCTTCTAAGCCACTCGGCAAAAATGGTTAGAAATCCAAATCTGAAATTGCAACTGCAACTTTAATTTAATTTGTTTTTAGAACTTGCAACTTCAGATTATTAAGTAAAGACTATACGAAGGATGCAACTTTGAACCTCTACATTGGCTTGATATCGATCCTGGAAATATTTTCCCAGCGTATCGGATTCGTCAGAATCTATAGCAGAAATTGGTAGAATAAGTCCAGAAACTAATGATAACTCCCACTTAGTCATTAGGGGTTCAAAGCCGACTGAAGGGTTTAAGGCTACAACTACCTTCAACAGGATACTTTGAAAAAATTGTGGTCTTATAGGTCAAGGAGTGTATGTGTAGTGTTTGCTGAACCTTATAACAATATCAAAAGTAACATGGAGACGTCGACCTTTGAAACTAAGCTCAGGAAATACATTGTAAACAAAGAATACATTTCTTCCATAGCGTATTGAGGAGTAAAAGTTAACAGTGATGGATTGGAATTGGCAATTTGGGAATCCCATGGTGCCTCATCCTAAGTATACGACGAGACTGTACAAATACAAATCGATTCGGGACAGCTTCGGCTTCCAGCACAATGCTGAATTGTACATAAGTGTGTAGAGAAACTTTATTCTTCGGCTCGTGTAATTGAGGAAAACGTTAAGCTGTAATTGAGATTTGGGAAGGTTATTTGGGATTTAAGTTGAAAACTTTCCTCCCGTTTGTACGAAAATAAAGACGGGAAGTTTATTCTGATATTTATTTACTCGCTTTTCCTTGTCTTTACTTTACGAGTTAAAATGTTAGTAAATACAATTTGTAAATACGGTCGCTTCTGTTGTAAGGGAGACTTTTTAAGTGTAAGATTTCTAGACCTGTCTTGAAGCAATATGTATATTACATATTATGCATGTACACATATGCCCATCATTGTTGGATGCTCTTTGGCCTCTGGTCAACAAGGAACAAGAAGAAACAAAACGTGTCTGCTCATCAATACATTTTATTTTCCATCTATGTTTCGACTCTATCAGGTTATACAAATAAGTTCAATAATTATATTATCAACGAATTCAGCCATTAGCTTTGGATTCTTATCAAAATTATGAATAACGTTAATAGGAATATACCAGATTAATTCGCTCGGAGATGTTAGAATCTATTTTTAAAATGTGCAAAAAATAGCACATCAAACTGATTTGTAGACATGATATTTGTAGATAGCTACAGCTTAAGAAGTCGTGTTTGTGACAGATGGAATTAATGAAACTAATCCCCAAGAAGCTTCAGGCCGATACGTCCTGAGCCTGAGTTTGACTAGCCTGTCTATTTAATCGATTCTCCTTAATTGTCAAACCTTGGGTTATGTAAATTTCAAAGTTAATTAACAGGTGATCAACTTCAATTAACTGATCAACCAAAACCATTAAAGTTGAAATGACAATAAGTCTCTCCCCAATCTTACAAGTCATAGCAGTTGATAATGTGAAGTGGGTATTGGAGGGCATTAGAAAAATTAGAAACACTTCATATGAACTTCCCGAATGCTACATAATGGAATTTTTACATTTAAGTCAGAATGTTCGGAACGATCCTCAACAAGGTCGCATCGTTGTTCACGACATACGTATAGATATATACAAGGTACATTTAGGTGTGTCAAATAGCTGGAAGGTTTTTGCAGTTGGGGATCCTCCCTTGTTGGAGCAAATAAACACCTCAGCTTGAGCCTACAAAGTTTAAAAATTCATGAGAACGGCTAGCCTGGCAGGGACATTCCCCCTACACTCTACGACGGTCTGTCGAATTACTTTTATGCCAACCGGGGTCGAGGAGCGAGCGTTAATAATTGAAGTTTGCAAAGGAAAACCAACCACCACGTATTATTCAAACCCTCTACCTTTGATCACTCAAGAGATATGAATGATTTCCCTTCTCTTCGTCTTCTCTCAGGAATAATTAAATTAATAAGCAACAGGAAATTGGAGACTACCAACTTCCAGCTTTCTTTAAAGTTTCTAGGAGAAATACGTCTCCGTTCTTCACGCTTTTCCAAAAACCAGACCGACATTTTTATAATTAACAATCCTCCCTTTGTTTTTCAAGCATTTGATGAAAAAAACAGTCAGCCAAAAGAATCCACATTTCCTTGGAAATCAAAGGCTGTAAGTAATTTCATATTTTCCACAAATTGAAACGGAAAGTGAGGAGAAGCAAAGCTCCTTACTTCGTCTCTCAATCGAACTTACAACAAGAGGATTTCCATTGTCACCTTGAAGCAGTTCTTGAATCTCCTCGAAGTCTCAACTAATTAAATGCATATCCTCCACTCTATACAACAAAAATGAAGTATGAAGGAACCCTTCAAAGATGAAACTCTCCTTAGAATATTTGCATATTCTCAGCCAAATTTCAAGCCTCCTCTTGTAGAAGCTACAGAGCTGTACGGAAATGTAATATTTTGAACTGACAGTATTACAGCCCAGACTGTCAATGTCTCCGTTGACACTGCCCGCAAGAGGAAGATATGATGACAAGTGAAAACACCTGTCACCGCCAACCATGCTTCCTGATACATCCGCCTCGTTCACTTCACCCGGGGAAAATAATCCTTTATTCCATCTTCGGAGCTTCATAAAAAATTATACCCGCCTTAGGATACGCTTCGCATATTATTCATAAGGCTTCCGTGGGTTGACAGAAGGATTCTGCCGTGTACGTACGGCTTTTTGACTGGGACGAGGTAGGTTTTATGTTTTTCATTATTTATAAAGTTTCCAGCTGCAGGGATAAAGAAACATTCGGATCTGATACATTCTCATGCATTCAGGCCTTGTGTTTATTTAGGATCACACTCTCGGTTAACTGTTTGGCGGATTTGGCTAAGCAGTCAGCATTCTACTTTACTTACAGTCCCCGGGGATCCAGTAAGCGGAGAGCGGCTAGAATGACAAAAGTCTCCAGAGACGCTAAGGTATCCTTGCATTAGATAAATTGTATTTAACAACAAGAGACCACGCAGAGGGAAATGTGGAATTGGTCTTTAAACTTCCAAACCTTTGGCTAAATCTCTTCTCATATGTCCTATACGGTTATTCTTATGCTGTATTGTCAATCTTTTTGTTTCTACCTGCCCCTGAGGAATCTTCTTCTCCACCAAATTGGCTACAAAACAAATGCATCCTCATAATATGTACTACTGTCGTAATGATGGAGTTTCTGTTGAACTACCTTTATCCTTCATGTGTACCTAACTTCCAGTGTTTCCAGCAGTCCCTGTGGGGCTGAATAGGAATAAAAACCGATTAATTACTTTGACTGCCTTTCCAATTACGTTGAATGCCTAAATTCCTCTATTCAAGCCTCTAATGAACTTTCTCCAATGAAGTCAACTCGTTCAATCCATACGGCCATCACGAAACGGAGCATTTGAAGACATCAATTAATCGGATTAAATGTTGGGAGACAAAACAGGAATGGTAAAACGTCAATTATTTTATGAATCAAGAAGGAAAATGTTGAACTGAAGCTTCTTTCTTAATTTTTAAGGACTGAAACTATTCCCAAGTCTAGACTCTAGACTGGAGGGTCTGGGGGGATGACGTGGCTCCAGATGGTGAAGAAAGTTGAACATAAAATTTGAAGTGTGTGAAGGATGAATTTGAAAGTGGTAGGCGTGTAACTATTATCTGTGCCCATTACGATACCGAATAGAATTCAGGTGGATAGGAAAAGATGAAGATTCCTATCCTCTGACAAGGATTCCTCAATTATCCATCGTGGTTTCCCACAGTCAACTTCAAGTTTATGATGCCATCCCAAAGACTTTCCTTTCCAGGAACACGTACATATCCGTAGTTCACAGTTTAGTTTAATGTTGGGATCAGTTGAATGGGAGAAACGGATATTTAGTGAATAAATAGACGAGTTGAGATCTCTCTACACGTACAGGTCATGAGGTTCTATTGATTTGGAACATGCGATGGAGTTCTTCCCAATGTTTTACAAATAGTCCATCTCTCTATAGACAGACGTATGTATGTGTCCATTTGTTTATAATGCATCTCAATTTCTACTGAAAACAAGTACAATACCTTAGGCCGTTTTTTTGGACTACATGCTACACAAAATAGAGACCATTTCTAGAACTTTGAGATTCGACTTTCTGAAAAACATCTTACTCCTTTGATAAATCGTCTCAAGCTTTGCTAAATGTCAGTTGATGACGCAATACATGAAAACGGGGAGGAAAAGCCACATTCAGCAGTTCAGAAGAACATTCGTTCAATACAACCGAGGCTTGTGGTCTCTAGATTCATTGAGAAATATCATGTTTCGTAACATATCCTGAAGCCGGCCTCTTCCAGGAAACCTCGTCACGAAATCTTTAAATTATTGTGCATATCTAAGCTTCCTTATATATTTAGGTAACAGACGATACAGTATACCAACTTCTAACATCGAGACCTAAATAAATGCTTTTCATCGGGCATCAGGATATTTTTCTTTTAATTGGAGGGTCAGGGTAGCAACCACATACGTGCAGAAACTACTCCAAAAGACCAAGTCGGTCAAGTACTAACGGCTTAATCTCCTGAAGGACAGAAATAGAGCCATGTATGATTTTGGCTTAATATCTGCCCAACCCTCTGACATCCAACTTAAATTCCTACTTGACTCTCTGAGCGATTGCAAAGTTGAAGTAAAGTATAAATAAAGGATGAAGGATAAGATCCAGCCAGTCGTCAGCTTGTACTACCACAACGTCTACAACTACAGAAGAAGAAGACGGAAAGGGTGACTGGTTTACTTACGAAAATACATTTGCATTAGTTTGTAGTCGTTTTCGGGAGTCGGATCTCCTGGGATTCTGTTTTATGTTCCTCCTCCTTATTCCTTGCAAACGGGATGAGCGTTACTTCTCAGCTTAACCCTCACTGTATGATTTCCCAGAAACATTCTTCCATCCTTAAGTAAACTATCGGGGGGAATCCTCCCTCAAGAGGACTTGCTGAAATTCCTACACTTTATTAGATCCTTAGGAGACGGTAATCGGAGATATGATATATGAAATCCACACTTTGGTTGGAGTATTCAATTCGGAATTCAGATCCTAATCCTATTAACAAACAACTCAAGACTCGAGGACCGAGTTAGTCTCCCCAATCGCGTACAGACTGGAATTGACCTTGTCCTCGTATAAATTGACTGGATTTCGCCTCAAGTGGGGAAAGTCACATTTTAGTCTCCACAGGAGGTCAAGAAAGTCAAGTACTTTTACTCTTAATGCCTACAACTCCCAACTCACTCACGGCCTATGTCCTCCCTGTATATGATCACCTCCAATGGAGAGGAGACATGGATGGAATGCCAATAGGAGGTACAGGCAGGAGTAAACAGTCACGTCCTACGGATCAAATTGAGTCAGAAATTTCATGAAAAACGGCTACAACTCACACTTTCCTCCTTTTCCTCATGCATTTAGGATCAGGCAGGACAACAGAATTTGGGAGTTGGAAACAGTTGGCAGTATTTTGTATCTGTGGTGGTGTGTATGTTTTACTTTTTTTTAGAATGTAGTATTTCTTCGGCTACTTAAAACCTACCTGTATGACAATAGTCAGTAGGAGCCAGAAAGTCTGTGCTGCTAGAAAGTTATGAACTGAATTTATAAGTCCCTTGTGGTGCAGTGGTAATAGTATAAGGAAGTTATTGAAGTTTAGACTGTTTGGAGTATGGAATTCCTGAAGGAAAGTTCTTCAGATTTCCAGAGGAAGAAGTTACGTCTAGTCTGTAGAACACGCAAAGACCCACTCTGGCACGACCAAGGGATTCATTAGAGTTTAAAGGTTGACTGGATGGAAAATGGAATTCGTTCGGTTTGGCATTGGAACGGGGGCTGCCAACTTTCAACTGATTCTGTGCTCAACTCCACTCCAATGCCATGTGAACCACTTCCAAACTTCCAGCCAACCCATACTCCATCCACCACTATATCAGCACCACCGTCTTTCACTCCAACTTTCACTTTGCAAGCCTATACGTCCCTCTCCTCATGCCATATCCACAGGACGTAGGAATCAGGAGAGGAGGATAGAACTTATACTTCTCTTCAAATGTATAGCGACTATCTCGGAAGGAACTTCTGCCCTACCGTTCCAGCTCTCTTCTACAAGATATCCCATCCACTTTCCCTTTCCATTTCTTTCACTCCGAATTCCTTATTTCTGCCACTACTTCCAAAACATCAACTATCCTCTTCGTCCAACAACCAAACCATCCATACATGCTATACACGTTCTGTACACTTAGACAGAAACTATTCCACTATTGCTTACTTACTCTGTAGCATTTACAGTGTGGCTTTATTATTCTATGACCTCATGCATGGCAGTCTGGGAGTATTGGCAGTGGTCGCTGTGTATCAAGCCCAATCCTCCTGCCTCCAGCTAGTACTCCTTTGACTTCAAATATGAACACAAATCTTGGAAATCCGTGGAATAGAAATATTATCTCTACACTCCAGTACACGGATGGAATACACGGAAGAATGAGGATGCCTCTCCTATAATCTACTCGACTAGAAATCCTGAGACTTATAAGAGAGAGATGAGGAGGAAGAAGAAGAAAAGTCCCACGTAATGAGGAACAAGTCTAGCTAGACTCTTTCCTTGAATATTGGATGATGGGTTGGGAAGTTTTTAGATTTGCTATTTTAGGGAACAATAAGACGAACTCGTATATTATTGTAGACTGATGATAGTGGGAGCAGAGTTATGGATAAGGCCTGGTGTATATCCCATTTAACATATATTTACATATGGAGTTGGAATCCGAGAGTGTGGTGGTCTCTTAAAACATTTATGTTATGTTCTGCAACCTCATGAATGAAAGGGAGGGTGTTATCCAGCACTGCTAACTGGAGGTATGCCACCAAACAATTCCGAGAATGTTTATGTCTCACAATATGCTGAAGTGTCAAAAGGAAGCCCTTTTGAATAGGAGGGCTGTCTAAACCTATTTCGTAAATTTAGCTGGATTCAAGTAGCACGGTGCGTCCTGAACATTAAGCCATGAGGGCCAAATGTGTTGTGTAAGAATTTAAACACTACATTTCCTCAACTTGTCTTGCTCAGTCAGTTAGCCCCCTCATGAATTTCATCATCAGCGAGGCAAAGGAGGATATAGCTCTCATGTTTATCATCTCCGAGATCTTGAATCTGAAGAATTTACTAATGACAGGATTTCATCAGATATGCAATAAGATTTGAAGACAAGGGGAAGGAATCCTTGATTTCGTTAATATTTTATTAGAGGCGTCTGTGGGGATTAGATGATTAGAAGAGAATAGGGAGTGAGGAAGGTTGTCTTAAAGAAATCAATTTTTGGTGATGAGTCTATCCCATCGTAGTAGTCTCGGAGACTTGTACAAGAATAATAATACGAGAGACGGACGGAGTGCAGAGATTGGGAAAGAGCTGAGGAGAGGATTGGTGAAAATTACATGAAGGAAAGAACCGAAGCCGGTGGTGGTGGTGCCCGGGTTGTTGTAGGCCAAGTCCTCGCAACTTGAATTTAGATGAAACGGCAGACACAAACACTGATCGATCCATTCTCTCCTAAACTTTCTTACTGAATCCCAGCCCAACCACACTGCACAGACCGAATGCATATATGTACTACTATAGGATTTAAATAAGTTTAAATGTATCCAAGCCCTGGCTGCCAGCGTATACAAAATCCAACCTGCACGGTCGACAGGATGGGTTAGATATGCATTTGCCTTATGATTTCTTAAGGACTCGATAAGTTTAGAAAATGTTCGTTCCGTTCAATATTCAGAAGAGGGTCTAAATATGTGAGGAGGTCTTCTAAGATTCCAAATTACGGGGCCTCTGAGACTTGAACATTTTCATGGAATCGTCCCTCCCAATCTGAATAAATCCTGAGATCAGCATTAACATTATCTGATGAAATTGAGGATTAGAGACGAATGATAGGAAAGATAAGAGATAAGATGGCTGAGCCAAACTCCAGTTCTGCACTCTTCACTGGTTATCAAATCATTAAACTAGCTGTAGTTCAGCCCGTGGCCTATTTGCACTTTAATTTGGTGCTAAGTTGTTGGGTTTGAGGCTTCGTTCCACTTTTACTTATTCTTATCCAAAGGGATGTATCCTTAGGTTTAGTTTCACTTTAAGTTGTACACTAATACAATTCGGATTTCATTTTGTAGTTTTATAATTTTCAAAATAGTCTTAGTTTTAGTAACTAAAGCACACTTTTATCCCGTTTATGCGTTTTTTTTGTTGATTGAGTCTTGTCATTAGAAATCTCCTCTTGAAGACATTGAACGGGAGGATTTAGTGTGCAAAAGTCTACGAACATTTATATTCTACATCATACTGACTTCGATACGGATTTCTTCAATTTTACGAGCTGTATATGATCCTCGTTATTATGAGTAATTTTAAACTAGTTTTTCTCCGGATCACTGAACTTCTTAATTCCTATAGCCTATTACATACGCGATTCCGAAAGTAGATGCAGTATTTCATACATTTGTATATATACAGAGAGAGAGAGAAGCGTAAAACGAAAGCGATTATCATAATGGGTTGGATTAGCAGAAGACTACGAAATGCTTTGAACTTGAAGATGACGAGAGGCAAAACGAACTCAATGCGACTCTGTACAGTTGATAGAATTTTATTTTAAAACGATATGCAACATGATTTTAAAGTAAAGTCCATCCTCACGTCAGATCCTCCTTTTGTTTAGAATAGAAGAGGTGATAGTAAATAATAATATTGGCTTCGGTATACACAACATCTTAACAGCTCCTGTATACGAAGATCCTTTGCTGGCCTACTCCTGTCCTCAGCCTTGGTCGATATGAACTAAAGAGTAGGGATGAAGTGTATTAAGTCCTGCTGGAGGTTTCATATAAAATAATGGCTTCCATTCAGAGGGGACTATCTTATGTCCCTCCTGCTCTTCTTTCATAGCCGAAAGATTTGTCAAGACTCAAGAAGACTCTTTTCATCCTCAAGCTCGTTTCACTCGTATTTTTGATACTTTCGACTTTAAGTCTCCTCCAACCTCCCCGTCCATTCCTAATCTAAAGTATTTCTACCAAATAGGAATCTATTCTGTCGGATAAGAAGAGTCATCTTATTTCTTGTCTACCGTTCAACCGCCTACTTGTAACCTGAATCCACCTACCCAGTCACCCAGTGACGATTCATCCGCATTAGAAACCGGAGATCTAGGATTCCATCCAAGTAAAAGTTGGAAAGGCACAAGGACCAATCTAACATTGTGGCTCGGCGGAGGGACGGAAATGTGATAAAAAGACGTACAAGGACTGCGAAAAAATCGTCACAGTTCCTGCGGTTCTGTGTGGTGATGGTGGTGGAAGTAAAAGTGGTGGTAGTGGTTGGTGGTAGGTAATCAATAATTTCCTTTCTCCATCCACCCTGAAGCCATCCCATCGATATGTAATATATTATGTATCATATTCACAATCACAGAACAGTCTACTACAACTTCATTCTCCTCATCCTACAAAGAGTATACAGATGATTGTGAAAACTTTGAAAAATGTTGACTTTGTAGTTGGACATTGGGCGTATTTAGCTTTGGAAAGGTCTTTGTGGCTTATCATGGAGAATTGTGCTTTGTGTGTTTTGGTCTTGGTGGCTGGCAGGCAGGCTTGATAGGAAAGTTGTAAGAAGTTCTACTTCAGCCGTTGTGAAGAATGCTGAATGTGAGTGGCAGAATCATAAAACATTTGAAGACGTATTTTTTGAGACATCTAGAAAATTGGAATTCTGACTGCTGCCTATTTCCTTTCTTTATTCTTGGAGACATTCAAATCCAGCCTTCTTGTACACAGTTTGGCTTCCAACTCCGGACATTGAGATCTGGAGACTTTTCAGAGTTTCCTTATGGCATTATTATTATTATAGTGATTTGGTATGAGAGTTCGCTTTGTGCGTGAGGATAATGTATCTATAAATGCTCAAGTTTGTTCATGGCTCAGAATGGCTCTGGCTTGGCAGTCTCATAAAGTATAACACCTCCTGGAAAATGGTTATGGTTCCTGTAAGGGCCGGTCAGCTTACTCTTAGTGTACTCTTACATGCCAAGCTGTATGCAGTCTCTTGTATTTGGCTATTAACTCTTGGGAGAGAATAAGCCGACGTGTTTCTAGGAGCATTAGATGCTAGTGTAATGTTCACAGTTTCCCCATACTGTAATTGCATAACCTCATGGTCACGTATGGACAGGGAGTATTAAGCAGGTTTCAGATCCCGGGGTCCACTGGCTTACAGGCTGTTAACCTAAACCGTTTTTCTATGACATGACGTAATTGTTATCTTTAATGGATTTTCACAACGTGATACGTGATATCGATTATTGATTTTAATGCTCTCACTATACTACACGTAGCCTGTTAGGTTGTGGCACTTGGATGCAATTTTTTTACTTTGAGATAAGAGTTAAGTTGCAAAGACTCGTCTTTAAGGAACAAAATAAATTGCATGCTGCATTTTATACGCCGCATATTCTTTACCAGTCTGAATTCCTACAGCAGGAAGAGATCCTTCAAACGCCGAGGCTTTAATATTTAATAGAAAAACAGCAGATTAACATAATATTTCGTCATACTTTTTCAACTAAAGCTATCAGACAATGACTTGGATCAAATTTCTCCAATCGAATTTGACCTCAGAAGGCTGTTAAAAATTGCAGATGTAATTGATCTTATTTATGAAGAGCTTTATCACACGGGATTTAATTTCGTCCACAGATTCGATCCGAATGATTGAATATGTTATGTAAATACATAATTTATTACATCTATGAAGATACTGGAAGGCGACCCCCTCCGAAAAATAGGAATGAAATAAATTGATCTGGTTCTTTGGTATTCGTGACATTCGTCATCTAATCAGATTCTGTTCGTTTGCTTCCTTCGACAAGGGTAACGTAAATCCTTAGGAATGGCGTTGAGGAAATTGGGATCCCTCCATCTGAGTCTCTGCGGATGACAAGTGAGAAATTATATTAGGATGAAACTGGTGAGATGAAGAGGAAGTCATGATCGTAGACAAATTGAGCCCACATTCACCACGATTCTTCCGTACAAAGTAAGATGAGAAAAGTAATTGACGTGATGGGATGTCAATAGGTTCATTCAAAACCTCTCATCAAGGATATCAGACAATTTCTTTGGAATTTTTAAACAACTTGGATATTGGATTTGATTGAACTGACTGAACTTAGATTTCATATCGGCACCCAAATGGCTGTCCAAATCAAATTTGTTCTTGTTATGATGTTGTACCAAATCTGTCCCTCGATCGAGGTTTGTACAATTCTTAAATGCTATGTTAACTCGAATAATAACATATAAAAATAAAAATAATAACAAAACTCTCTCTACATCGAAAGCTTTACGTGTAGGCAGGGCGCATTTTTTGATATTCGTGTTCAACATTAAATCGCGGTTCGATTGGTATTTCGATCGTTTTCGAAATAGCTGCTGCTCATGCTGTCCTCTTATTCCTATTTGTACCTAACGAAGACGAAGAAACACAAATCCATTATAGGCAAATGAACTACATTTCAAATACATGCACAACTTGGATTTAAACATTTGTAGACTGTAGATTTACTGGAAACCAGTGTTAATTCCTTGTAACCTCTTTGATAATATTATAAAGTCCAACAAGAATACCAATACATACTGTGTTAATTGATTTATTCCGACCAGCATTATTTATTCTTTAAACTTATTCTCATTTTGACATAAAAGCTCGGCTACAACACTAGAATCCGTAGGAATAATGAAGTGAAAGTAAAACAACGACGTGACATTGGAAGAAGCGAGTTCTATTTTCCTTAAATCCATTTGCGGCTTCTTTTCGGTTTCCAAAGGAGGACGAAGACTACTTGTCAAGACGTCCTGAGAATCCTGACTGCTTTGCTTTGCTGAAGTCCATTCCTGGGTACTGAAAATTAAACAAAACGGTTAGTAATTTAAATTGTTGAACAATTTGGACTTTCGATTTCTCCAACATATCCAAATCCCCGGTATATTTAACCAACCACAACTTTCATAATCCACTCAAATTGGTTTCACTGAAGATGAGTAACAAAAATTAAAATCCAACACACATACTCATTAATAAACACATCATGACACAAAAGCACATACCTTACTCTAAAGAATAGCTGTACAACACATCTTGAAATACTGAACGTAGTTCACTATCACTAATAATAACTCCATTCCTTCTTCCCAAATTGAACTGCAAACTGGTACTTAATACTTGATTCGTACAGAATTACGATTCCACACCACTCGTTTCAGAAGTCGGACTCTCTGCTGTCCCGAAACAATTTCCATTGAAAACCATTTCTTTGATTTAGTAAAGTAATTGGGAGAAGAAAGTAAGGCAAGCAAATAAAAAAAAACTTTCTGTGTAAATTCAAAGTCTACCTATTCGGTTCATGTTCAAACAGATGGAATCATTCCTTGTCTGCTTTTCTATACCTTATTTATGTGCCAGGCGATGGGAATTATTAGCCAACCGGGCTGTAACTATTATGTATTTAAATTCTACCCATCTACATCGGATGAATAAGAAATACCTTCGAATTGCCATCCAATTTTATTGACCTAAGTCCTTAGAATAAGTTATTTTCAGAATTTGAAGAAACACATGAAATAGGGGGATGACATTTTCGGAATCAGTTTGACTTAACAACTGGAACATTGAATCCGTCCAGAAAGGACACCTTCCCCACCTTAGCTATTATTATTACACAAGTATGTAGGTACTTACCTACACTTCCTACTACATACTATATGTAGACTATACCTGGTGCAGTTGAGTAGTTTAACCTCCACAGGGAAAAGTTGTCTTAGGAAACTTATCACAAGGACAGGATTACAATTGAAGGAGATAGACTGCCTACTTGGCTTGACTGGAAGAAAGAAAGGGAGTCGCTGGAGAAAAGTCCTACGCCGTAGAAAGAGGAGATAGGTATGTATAGTTGATGGCCCAGAAGGACACAAAGACATTTAGGATTAGGAAGATGAAGGCACAAAGCAGAGATGAGAGAATTCGGTGTATGGACTCTGGAGAGGACAGAACTCCAAGTCTCAAAATCCTCCTCGAATTGTTTGTGATCTTGGATCCAAAGTCTCGTGTGTTAAAGTAAAACTCATGCTTTCACCAGATAACGTTAATAAAGCTTTCATCAGCTCTCCTACTTCATTCTACTTTGAAAAATAACGGACGGGATTCTAACGAAGAGACAATAAGCACCTAGGAAAAGTCATGAAGGTATTTTTTTCAATTAGAGCCTACCCTCCTTGTAGAAACCTGACTCTGTCTCTCTGAGCACTTCAACGAACACGGGTCACGTAAGCTTTAAAATAAAGGCTCATACAGGATATAACAGTTTCCAAGAAAAGTAGAAGGCATTTCCTTGAATTATAAAATTGCCTGCAAGAAATCCAGGTAATGTGCAATTCATCAAGTTACACGAAAACACAATTACCTACCAATTCTCTCTACGTGGCAGTTGATATCTGTACCAAAGCTGTATATTTAGCTTATTATGCCATAGCCATATGCCCAATCAATACCAACTGCTGTACTCGTAATGATTCCATACCATATACTATTTAAAACAAGGACAGTCTTAGCTCAGAGTTTATAAAATTACCTCAAGTTCCTTACATCCCTAACAACTTCTCTGCACTGTACCCTGACAGCTTCTCCTTGGCGAATTCCCTCACGTAGAACAAGTTATGAAAAATCAAGTTGCTGAATTGCAAGCCAGACTCTGCCAGCGGCATGTGGGATTAATAAGTTGGGAAAATTAAGCTGAAGTTATGATGGCTGGTGACTTGGTAAAGGACCATAACATTCGGATGCACTCCTCGTCTACTCTCATTTCGTCTCCAGATTACCGAAGGCATTTGCAAAAAGTACAGCAAATTCAAAACAGCTTCTAAACAGTTTCGAATAAGCCTCGGGTATTCCATCCAATCTCCATTGTATGGACCTTGCAGACTTGCACATGCAAATAGTAGTAGTCAGATATGGCCTTACGCGCATGCAGGGACGTTTATTCAAAATCCAATCTTCTATTCAAATCCAACTGGATAAACCAAAGTCCCATGGAGCCGAGGATCAAGAAGGATGCATTCATTTCATAATGGAATATTGCGGCACTTCATAGTTCGTAGTACAATAATAACACATAAATACACCGTTCCTTGTGCATACAGGTCAGAGGGTATCAAAAACTTTCGTCCGTTCTCCACAACCCGGACGGACTTCCTTGTTCTCTTATCATTAGGGCTAAAAATTTAGGCATCCAAAAAGTCCGAAATAGGCACTTAAATAGAGACCAAAAAAGGCACCTAATGGCGAAATACGCACTAAAACACTAAACCACTAAAACACTAAAACAAGTAAAAGAGGCAATTTAGGCACATGCTATTTATGCAATTTAAGGCTATTTAAACACTAGTAGTAGTAGTAGTAGTAGTAGGGTTTTATTCTTGCTAGTCGATGTGGCCGCAGCCTTTACAACCAATAAGTACAAAGTACATGTTAACTTCAATCTTAGAATTAAGCATATCTCTAGTAACCAGTATTATATAGCCAATTAGAATCCGAATCAATGGAGATATAAACGAAGAACCCTAGGCTCTAATGAACCATAGGGGAGTTGCATTTGGGTCATTTCTGGCTGTTTCAAATAGTATAATATAAATTTATCAAACAAATATCTTCAATAACTTGATATCTCAGTCTTCAAATACAAATTCCAGTACCATCGGAGTCTTAACTATCAGTTAGTTGAGGCTTCATCTGCATATGGATTGGTAGCTGGACGTATGGGGTGGCTTAAATAATTTTGCTTCATCCTCCTCTACCTTTTAGTCCATTCATACACAGCACAAAGTCCAAATAGATTGGTAGTTGAAACATTCCTTATTATAATCGCAAGACTTAAATGTGTATATTATAAGCTTAGACAATATATCCCCCTATATGGCTAAGTACATAACAATTTTGCCCTACAGATTACATGTCTAGATAGTATTCAAATTATGGATGCTACGCCATTTTTAACTGTATGGAGCATGGCATGCATGCTCCTTAAATGAATCTTTAACTTATAACATTTGTCACCTAAATGACCTTTAACATACATTTTCAATCATTATTCTTTAAGTATTAATAGCTTTGCGAAGTTCTCAAATTAGAAAAGGCAGTCTCAAATTGGTAAAAGGTACTGGTAAAAAGTTTACT
>JAQFZA010000507.1:0-18640 GCA_034695115.1 Desoria olivacea | reverse complement strand
CGATTACACTTTAGATGGTACCAGAGACTAAAACCTACCTGCGAGGCCCGGCACGGGCCTGTGGGCCCGCTAGTAAATAAATAATATGGAAGGTTTAGCTTAAATTTGGACGTAATGTTCTGTCCTAACTAATTCTCACTTGTCCAGAAATAATATCCAGAACTCGGGGATAGTTTAATTCCGTATTCCAAAGAGTATAAAACCTTGTTCCTATTCTCTTCCTTGTAATAATATAAAGATTATTATTATTAAGGACATTTAAGGATGAGGATATCTGACTGAATATTGACATTTCTGCAATTCTCTTCTTCTCTCTGCAATTTTCAAAATCTGTGAAATGTCAAGTGTAAATGTGTATTGTGACTGTAACATAATAATAAGTGATGATATGGATGAGAGGATATAATATGTAGAATAATGTATGTACTTCACATGGATCGTCCACACTGATTACTTACTTCCGTCTCTCTCAATTACTCTTCAGTGTCCCCTACCTAATATATCTCCAACACAAAACTACTTTTATCAATTACAACTACAAACTACTACAATAAACTCCTCAGTACAAAAAATACAATTCTTCCCAAAGAAACCGTTCCTTAAAAGGAGGAATATTAATTAATTGTTAATTAAAGGATTGTCTCCATGTAGTGGGTGAATAAAATGAATATTAAAATATTACATGGTGGAGTTAGTTACTGTTAGTTATAGTTAGTAGGAGAGTGGCAGGTTGGCTTTTTCCTGGTTCTATGGGAAGGGTTTCAATAATATCCAATCCTCCCTCTTACACTTCACTAAGGCTGGGCTTCCGTTCCCCTCCTCCGACGTTTATTCTTATTTTAATTATTATTTTAATTAGGAGCTGGATTAGACAGAAGTAATTAATGGCAGGAATTAGTTGGAATCAACACTTCTCCGAATTAATTACACACACACACACATACACACACACATACTTATTTATCTCTCTTTAAGCCATACTGATTTATATGACCATAGCTGGGCAACACCTCTCCACCTTCATTCATAATGTTGACGATGCGGAATTTGAGACCGTCTGTCCATAAGACATGTAATATATGTCATTGTAAATTGTATCTGATAAATGGGGACTAATTGACCCATTTCTTCATGTCCTCCTATGATTGGGAGCCTGATGCCCAATTTGAGACCGTCTGTCCATTTGTCCCATAAACGGGAGACTAATTGTTCCATGCCTCATAAATGGGTCTGTCTGATTCAGGATGTATGGGGCAGGTTTTGGGGCCCTTTGCCCACTTATGAATTAATACGAAGAGAGGAAAGTCCACCCTATACGCACCTCTGTAGACGGAATCCTATAGCTCTATGACATTCTCCAATTTGGAACTTACAATTAGTTTACATTGCATACAAATAATTAAGGGTTCATTAACATCCTAGTATCACAACTTAATACTTAACTACGTATACATTAAAGTTCGGTTAGTAATAGGTGACAGTAAGTACAAGATATCCGATTTCAGATACACACACCACCATCATAAGTACATATAAGCCATGTCTGTCTACTTCCCTCATCTTGTATACTATTTACTACTTTGTCTCCGACAGTATTTCCCTTCATTTCCATGAAAATAATCCAAACCTACCCAATTAACTTATCCTGCCTACGAGTACGTAATCCTTAAAATGAGTTCAAATCCCTAAAATGGCCTCAAGTAAAGGAAGTATTACAAAGTTGTTAGATGTCCGATGGGGTCGTCTACAAAGTATAGGAATGATTACTACGTAAACTGTAATTACAGGTGGAGTAAAGTGAAGGTGCCTCATGTTCAGTCTCTTCTATCCAGGAATATAAATTAGTCCAGCACTATCCGTCTCAAACTTCTACAAAGGAAAGTAATTAGTTGGAAAGGTTATTGTTAAGCACCTCAGAATTTAAACCCACTTTAGCACTTTATTTACCATCTTCTCTAATAATTTCTTAAATATACAAGTCGTAGTTATGAGCTCAGGCTCTACAGCAGAAATGATAATTGACCTAGACACTCTAAAAATCGGCATAAAAAATATTGTACTGGTGTGTAAATGGAAAACGACATCAATTCATTCCCTGCTCAAAAGAAATCTTGCTGATGATGAGGATGTGGCCAGAAGTTGAGATGTTAAAGATGTTCAATGATGAAAGAATGCTCCCCTGTTGGTCCGAAGCCACTTGATATTATCCACGTGGACCTTTTGAACTCGACATCGGTTCATAGACTATCATCAAAAATGTCAAAGGTGAGACCAATTAGGCAGTAGATTTAGTAAAAAGTAAGATCAGGAGTTTTGGCCTCACATTTTTAAGAATGGTGACAAACTTTTCGGCTGTGGCGATGTCCTCAAATTCCACTTTAAAATGATTAATGGTTGGACGTCCTACCTGGCCCTTGGAAATAGCAGCTGTTGTGGTCCATTTGCAAATAATGATTCCCCGCTTCATGTAAGTCCGAACTTTATTCCAGCAATAAAAGAATTGACTACAAATGCCGTCTCTTAGCTGACTTGCTTCATCCCCACAGAAAATAATCTCGTCCGGGGCTGAAGTGACCCCATTTGTTCGGGAGCAGACGCTTAACTCACCTTTCCCGAGTTCGGTATAGCCTTAAGAAACATGAGACGAGGATAAGTGGGAGTTTATATAAGGATGTACATACATGCCGACTAGGATAAGGGATTCTCTTGTATCTTGTCCTCATACCATATTTCCCTGAGTAAAGTTTCACGTACAGTTTCATCTCACTTCGCTCAAAAATTGTTTCCTGGAGGAAGTCTAAGCTGCTACTACTGCAATAATCGGTAGGACCCAATATTGTCGACGAGTGGCACGGCTTTCCCAGGAAGGTTGACTCGAGGAAACCGAACGACGTTTTGCTGTAACCATTCTCTAGAATCTGATAAATTGTAGCGTGGAGACTATGTTCCCTTCGTTCCAAAGGGGCCTGTAGCGAGGCTGAACTGAGAAGCTTGGTGGTCGGGAATTTCCTTGACATCTCCACTTCCGGCTTGGGTCTGGACTTGGTGGGATTAGAGAAGAATCGGATTCGCTCTTCCCCTGTCAACTTCTTCTTGGCGATGTCCATGCTCTCCCGCAAGGTCTTAAGGAACCGGCTTGTGTCCTTTTCACTGCGGAAGGCCAATCTGATCTTGGGTCCTGGCTGAAAATCCCACCCATTTTTGCCCTCGATTTTCACCACGATTGAACTGTTCCTTCGATAGATTATACCACTCGTCACCAAACGATTGCATTTTACTACACAGCGGTTGTTCACTTCCTTGAATATCACGAGCGACTGTGGACCTGAACAATGAAGTACAAATATCATGCTAAATGATGAATAGCGTAAAAATGCATCTGTTTAGACTTTCAATTACCTTTTCCATCTTTGTCTATGAAGACGACAATGCACGTTCCTGCGGATTCCAGTAGCGTACCCCAATACGTCCTTTGGAACTGAACCTCGAACCAATCCACGACCTCCCTATTCATCTCAGGAATCCAATTACGCAGTGCTACCGGAGGTTTAGGAAAGCGCCTCCATTCCTCCTTGTGACAGTCCTTTGATTCACTAATGCTCTCGAAGTCTCCTCCACTAAAGGTCAAAGAGTCCTTGGAATTCCAGGTCCTTCTGTCTTCTTCTTTCCTGAGAGTGCTAGAGTAGTCTTCAGTCATACCTAAGGGAGGCAGGATTCGAAAAGCAGACTTAAGACTATCACGTCCTCCTGACCTCAAAAGATATTTTTCCTTGTCCAAAGGAGTACAGGACTCCAATCTACGTGAAAAAGAGGTTGGATTTGTTGTTCATTTGGAGTGTGTACTTGATAAGAGGTAGAATAACTTACATCCTCTCCATAAGATCTTGAGAGATGAAGTCAGATATTCTCTGCTCTTCCTTAGTCATCACGTATTCTGTTTCCCGGGATATGTAGACAGGGTCGCCGTTCTTCCTTGACCACTCTGACCGCTTTCTCTCCATCTTTTACTTCGCTCCACACTTTTCCACCCTTTCTTCTCGTAATGAACTTTAAAAAGTCAGCTCTAGGGAAATAATTCCAATCCGATTCAACGAAATTCAACTCCCAGGACTTCAATGTTACAGGAATTGTGTTCTTGAAGATCGGAAATTCTCCTACTTTGTTGACACGTCTCGCATAAAAGGACATCCATAGTAACCATGGCAACCGTCCACCCTTCAATCATAACTCCTAACTACATTTCCTTCCTTTCATTTAGGAACTGTCTTTCCTGACCTTAAGACTTACAACATTTATTCTGTCCCCGAAATGTAATAATGAATGATCCAGGAAAAAGAGTAGGAGTAAGTTTAAGCAGAGGGTCTCCAGGAGTAGTAATCCTAATACATACATATTATAATACGCTTAACTTTAAACGCTTCTGTCAACTGAAAGTAATGATGTAGTCAATGATTTTCCAATGTCCATCCAGAGCTTTCCAATCCCTTTGTACCGTATGTGAACCGTACTTATCAATCCCTGATTAGAATGGGACGAATGGACGTCTAGATTTTGTCCTGGGCAATCTTAAAGTAGATTAGGATTGGATTGTAATAAGTTATATTCAGCTCTCTTACTTGTAATACTTCCGATCCCAACCCATGATGGACCCATCCATGAGTTTTAGAACCTTTGTACATCCTTAAATAATTCAGACAATGTCAGAACGGAATACGTCCAGAATTCTATTCCCAGTAATTCTTTAACCTCTTCATCCCAATCCATTAAAATAGTATTTCCTGGAGGTTTTGGAGGAAGGAAAGCCTTAGAATAGTTTCAATGTCCAATTAAGGTCCGACATTTACTTGCATATGCCCCAATTGCGGTGACGATAAAGTATATTATTCAACATGGACTTGAAGGTTCTACAAGTTGATAGTCTCTTTATTTATTCCATACCATACATGGTGGTGATACATTTACCTAATTAATATTACAACTTGTTAGTCTTGTTTCGGTTAGTCACAAACCTTTTCCCATTCCATTCTTCGAAGGAGAGTTGACAGGAAAAGAGATGACATGTCAACTATGTTTTAGAATCACGGAAATGTAAAGCTACCACGACCTCCCAATACTTACTATGTACATATATGTACATCTACGTAATCAATATTATACAGACTATGTAACTAAGGATTATCAGACTCGGACTTGTACTACTCCTGATTTATCGATTCCTTTGAATATTCTATGAATTATGAAAGACAGGATCTGGATGCAGGTCAGTGGGCCAACCGGGTTGAAGAGTTGTCGGTATGGAAGGAGGCAGTGATGGCATTGAGGAGAGGGTACTTCCCCTTCCCACACCGATTCCGGAAGTCGTCAAAGTCCAGGGCCCAGACCATCGCCCCTCCCAGCCCCATCTGCTTCACGTACTCTGTCTTCCGGTTCACAGCGGCTACGTCGTCATACGAGACCCACTGATTATCTCGAACAACGTAAGGCCCCATCCGCCCTTCTTTATCTTCCACCTTTAACGTCCATTCGGTTGAACAAATTTCATAGAAAGCCAGGACACCCGGCTGCCTGGTTGCCTTCCCGGCTAGACCAGGACCCGCAGTAGGGGCTTGGATCCCAGTCTGGTTTGGATTGGTAAGACGGAAGGACTGGCCATAGAATGGGATGCCCATGACCAGTTTCGACGGTGGTGCACCCTTTGAAATCCAGTACTTGATGGAGTAGTCAACATTTAGGAATTCCTTCTTGTCCGAGGGGTGGGGGTAGAGAGGGGCGATGTGGCCCGTCTCACCCTCCCAAGCCCCATGGATGTCATAGTCCATCACTCCGAACCAGTCCAAATATTTTGATAGGGTCGGTACGTCGTACCCTAGAGAAGAAATAAGGAATTTAGGAAATGAACTTGACCCTCATCCTTGACATTGAAAACATTGAGGTCGTTACAACTCCATTCAAAGTACTTTAGCCATTCTATTTATGTAAATTCATGAAAGGTTGTAAAAGGGAAAGTTTTTGGAGGCAGGGCTCTTTGGGGTTAAGGGACAATGGGATTCCTAATCCTTTGTGGGAAAGAATACGGAGGGGTCATCTTTTTACATTCCATCATCACCTCACCACATTCCCATTCTACACAAACTAAAGAAATATTATTTTAAGCTATTATTGACAACTAATGTCAAGGTATATTCTGACTTTTGGGCAAACTATTAATTATATGTATGCCTATGCCCATCATATTTTAAGTCCCACATGTCCAACAGTTACTTAAAAAAGGTTGAAAATTCCTCCAAAAAATGCAATTGTATACAACCGTTATGATTTCCTTATTTAAAGGTTTTACGACTCCAAGTTCACTCTCTACATTTTTTGGATTTCCTTAAAAAGTGTCAGTCAGTAGGGTTAAGGAAATGAAGTTGTTATCCTCTAGGGCCAGCTTTACGGAAGAAGAATGATTGGACTTACCCTCATCGATGATGTTTTTATTACAGGAGACGGCGGCGGAGAGGATGGATCCAGGTGGTAGGGCCTCTCTCAATCCCCGAACTAAGGCAAGGAAACCGCTCTTGTCAGATGCGAATTCGGAATTGCATTCTCCATTAGGACAGCCTGGGTACTCATAGTCCAAGTCCACACCGTCGAAATTGTACTCCTTCACAAATGTGACAACGGATGAGATGAAGGTTTGTAGTTTGGCCAGATCTCGGAGGAGGAGAGAATACTTCTGACCCCCGGAGTCATTCCATCCACCAACTGCAATCGTCACCTTTCGGCCGTTCTTCTTGAACCCCGTCACTTGCTTGTAGAACTCGTTGTCCAAGTCGGCCCAGGTGTCGGCTGGTCGAATGGTCCACGTGTTACTATCCAGTACGGCGAAAGCGTAGATTATGTGAGTGCACAACTTTGGCTCCACGTCCGAGGGCTTAAACTTTCCTTCTTCAGGTCGATACCAGGCCCATCCCGTAAAGTAGCAAACCACTTTGTAACCTATTTGTAAGTTAAATGAAGGACAGAATTTAGAGAATTTGTCATACTCATCATCATTTGGATATGCATTATAAGTTTATAATAAACAATTCAGGCCCGGAAGGACTTTTTGAGAATCTAACCTTGATCGGAAGGCTGAAGGATGTCGCCATCATATTGGTCAGGTGGGGCAGGTGGTCCGACAACTGTCGTGGATTCCATTGGAGGCCCAGTAATTATTCCAACAATTGTGGAGCCGGATGGTCTATTAGTAGTGGGACGCGGCCTAGCCGTTGTTGGCGGGGTGGGTCTATTTGTTGTGGGTGGGGCTGGTTCAATAGTCGGTGGGGGAGTCGGGACTGGAGATTGTGAAGTCTGTCCTTCCTCAGTTTCATCCGGGGGTGCAGGGGGGCCCACTACGGGTCTTGCCGTCGTCCCTGTGATCGATGGCTTGTTAGTTTGACAGCCGGCACTATCAGGCCAGTCGCATGTATTGTGGGTGGGGTTCCATAGAAGAGGAGGTGTGCAGCTCATTTCCAGTAGTGTCCCATGGTTGCAGACGTAATATTTCCCGCAGTCATCCGGATGAGGAACGAAGCCGACTCCACTGATCCCACATGTTGAATCTGAATAGAAATGCAAGAAGCCTTTGAGTTATTCAGGCTTTAAAATGTATGAGAGAAAATATGCGTTGGGAAAAGTAATATTTACCAAATTCACGGTCATCTTCTAGGAGATTGTTGGGGAACTCGACCAGGCCGGGATCGCAAAGTGCGGACCGAGCCCAGTCGCAGGTATTCAGATGAGAGTTCCAGTGGAGACCCTCCGGACATTGCCGCAGAAGGGCTTGACCAAAATTACACTGGAAATATGAGTTGCAGTCCTCAGGATTCCCTCTGAATCTCCAACTGCAGATCTCGTAAGTTGATGAGACGAAGGGGCTGAGGGTTAGTAGGCTGAGGACAATGAGGATTGAGCTCATCTTGTCTGGTCTTCAAGGCTTCTTCTGTCTCCGAGTTCCGGAGGTTTGGAATTCCAGGTTGGGTTTTAAGGAGAATGAGATCAGAGGACTCGACCTTCCTACTCAAACATTGAAGAGGAAGTGAGAGAAGGATTGGACTGGAGATTGGATTTTTAGACTCCTTGACTTCTGAGAGGTCAGACTTGTGGGTGGTGGTGGTGGTGGTGGTGTTTGTATTCAGATGAGTATACATTGTCAGTATATGTACAACTTGTCAATAGGATCCAATGTCAATGAAATCCCTATCCAGTTAAAAAGGGATGAAAATGGGTTGATGGTGGTTGACCCTTTTTTAAGAAGGTTAATGTTGAACGTGAGGTTGGTTGCCACTGTCTAACACTTCCACACTCTTCTCACGTCCCTTTGATAACCTAACCACATCACCTTTACTAACCATATGCATAATATAGTGGCAGAGATGACTGAGGGCTACGTGTAATAGTTCCCTTTTATCGTTCAAAACCCTCTACTTCTTATGCTAATATCTTTATGTATAGATTAGGAAGTTGGAGATTAGGAGGAAATCCTGGAAGGAAATCCCAACTCATTAAGCAGTTGACAAAACAACAAGATCTACGTTTGAGACAAATGTTCCAGAAGGATTTTGAAAAGGACATATTGGCAGAAGATGATATTTCTAGAAGGTGGCTACATAGGAACTCAATCTATCCACATCTATGAGGAATCATCCCAATAAAACCTACGTCCGTATCCACAATAATCCACATTTATTCATTCAGTCAGGAAGTCAATGTCCATTTGTTCAAATACATTTTTGGGATTTATATTCTGAAGTTAGTCTGTCCCTCTTACAATTAGAGTATCCAACATTATGTATGTATTGTATGGTGTGCGGATGGAAGCGGCCTATCGGAAGCGGCCCATCAGTAGCCTTTAGCGGCCTATATCGTGTAGCGACCCCATAGCATTAAATACTAACTAAACACTCTACTTGAGAAAAGATAAATGGAAACTACTTATCATCACTCTGGACCAAAATTGTATACACTTATAAGTACAACTAAGCTCAGGTATAATAATTTTAACAATTATTGTTAAAATTGTTGTAATCTTATATAATGAAATGTACAAATCTGGATCTGTACAGCCTATTTATTAGGATGTAACTTTGTCTGTGGAATCAATAAATACAAATACTACAATTCAACAAAAAATACTATTTGATGGTCGTTGGGAATGTTTTTAGAGACTATTCTCCTAATAGTTGGAGCAGAAGTGGAAGGCTTCGTTTCGGAGGGGAAATCAGACGTTTTATCTACAAAAGTACTTTCAAAATTTGCGTTTATAAATTTCTCATAATTTGTATGTAATATAGGTACAATGTTATGTAATATCAATTCTGCTTCGCTTGCACTGGTATCAGATAAAGTAATAAACTTTGACCTTATGTTAACCTTTCACAATATTTTATAGGAGTGAAGAACACCTAACCAACCCACTCAAAATGTTAAGGCCCTGTTCTCTGAATTCTAAATGTATGTTATCTGTGAAAACGGGGACATTTTTTAATTGTACATTTATGCAAGGAATCCACAAAATATAATTTTGTAAGTTTGCCTCTCTTATAAGTGTGTTTGAATTCCTATTTAAAATGTACGGCGACTTATGGCACACCCACACCTAACATAACCCAACCAATCCCCTAATGTTATTTAAAGGAACTATATTTCCAGATACTAACAATAAGTTAGTTCTGCCGTCTAATCTTCCTCATTGGGCGTAGGAACATACAAAACCTTTTAAATCGTCCAACAATCTGGATGGTGTTAGATATGTAAGTCGTCTGTCTGTGTGTGTCAATTCATTTGTCCTCCTGGGAATATAATAGGAATTTACAGCCGCTGTAGGTGGTGACTGCTCATCAGTTAACGAAGTTGATACTTCCGCTTTGTCCATCTGATCACGGCAATCTACTACTATATATGCACTTCTCAAATCCTGTCCGATTTCTCCTGCAAACGAATGGTTTGACGAGGCCAGGAGATTAAGCCATTTGAATGTATGCTTGTATTTCTGACACTTTGGGGTATGGATGGTCTCCAACTGATCTGTCCATATGGTAGACTCAAATGACGGGGATCCGAAGGTCATAACTTGACTCTAATCAATCCCCATATGTCACTCCCTTGTCCCGTATGCACTTATTCAGATTCATGATGATGAAGAGGTAGTCTGATTACGAGTGGAATTACGAAACCATGTCTAGAAATACGGACCAGATTCCCCTCCGTTCTAGAAGTTGGACATTGAGAGCGGAAAGGAAACGGAAGTTAGTTGGAACAGCTCAGAATAAGAAGAAATCCATTCAAGAAGAAAGTGTATTGAAATGGAGAGGATCAAACGGATGTTCTTGAATCTTTGTGCCTACCGGAGGTCACATGGAGAGAGGTCGGCGTCCAGAATGGCCAAAATATTCGAAGAAGGGAACCCAGTCTGTACGAAGGAGAACAAGGAAAACTGCTACGAGCCGAACTCCATCCGGCTGGCCTTCAAGCCGCTGGGGGTGATGGCCAAGCTGTTTGGCCTCTTTCCGCGCTACAACCTCTCCTTCGTGGAGGAGAAGTTGACGGACAAGGGGCTAAGGGTCATTCACGTCCTGGACTATGCCTACTCCCTCCTCATCCTGTGCCTGATGTGCGGGGTGACGATCCTCTGCACCCTCCGGCCTCCCAACATGATCCACCGAATGCAAATCCAGAGGGACAAGGACCTCACGGACTTCTATGCCAACATGATTGTGGTCTACATGACGATGGCGGCGGGGGTGACCTCACTTTTCATCTTCCCCTTGGGAGGTCGGAAGCTTCTGAGACTCCTCGACCATTTCTCCCATCTGGATTTGATCCTCAGGTTCGATGGCCGAATGGAGGAGCGATGGTTTGCCACCAAGGTCCTTCTCTACATGATTGCCATCTTCCTTGGAAGCCTGGTGTCCTTCATGGGCCTGTATCTTATGGAGGTACAGGAGGACGAGGAACTTTGCTACACGGACTACATCATGCCTCCGGTACGTCTCTTTTCATACAGTTAGTTAGCTGGATAATTAATACGGTGGTTGGACTACATGAAGGATGGGAAAGACGACCCTGTAAATAATCTCGAGTTTTATTTAAATTGTAGGCCATTGAGCTGTAGTTGAGTTAAGAAGGATTGAATGTAATAAGTTTTTAATGACCCCTATAGGTCCTTGCAGTGTCCGTGACGACCTTATTGATCCCAACGGGGTTGGTGGTCTTCTTCGTGAACGCCATCCGCCTCCGCTTCTACCACTTCAACCAAGTGCTGCAGAGTTTAGTTCTGCCGGTCACCCCCTCCTGCTTCGCCTGTCAAAGCTACAAGGACTACGGGAAGGAGCTGGAGTACCTGGAGGCCAAGTCCGTCAACCTGGCAAGCGACTTGGAGAAGCTTCGCATACTTTTTGCTGAGATTGCCAGCTTGACGGTGGAGATGGGATGCATTTTTGGGACGCACTTGGCCCGGGATGTCCTCGTCTCCATTCTGGGCCTTATCTTGTACACGTACTTCCTTATCTATAGAAATCAGGCCTCCATCTCCAACTGGTTTAACGTCTACATCCTCCTCGACTCATTTCTAGTCTTGAAACTCTACACCCTCTCCGCCTTTGCAGAACGAATCACTTGCTATGTCAGTCCTCATTTTATCCGCTACTTTTGCAAGCGTCAGTTTGGCGGAGTCTTCATGCCGAACCAATTTCCAACTCTCTTCTACTACATTCTACCAACTAGAAAAACTCTGCAAAATCGGGATGAATAGATTTTGTCCTGATTAGTAACAGAATTCAGAAATTAAGGTTTTTTACTCGGAACCATCTTATACATCCCTTCATGCAAAACCTGAAACTAAAGAGTAGTCTGGTTGTGACGCGCGCGGAAGTAGGGATTTCCGGTTCAGTGTGGAGCATAGGGCTTAGTTATTGCGAAAACCAAATTTAGTATAGGGCTTAGCTACTGTGTCTTTACTCAATATTTTGATATGGTGCAATATTCATTGTACGGAATATGGCATCGTGTGAAATATGCGTGTTTTTGAAATTACATTTAAATGATTATTCCAATTGAACAAAAAACCAGAAACTTTGTGTTAGCAGTCGGGAAGCACTCCTCTTTAGCTCTTCTCCTATAAAGTCTCTTTAGTTATAGGTCCAACTTGACCTATCTTGGCTTCATATCTGACTTCTGCTTTTACGAATTAAGATAACCTTTCTGCATTCAGTAGATATAGAAGAATGGGAGGAACTTCCATTATTCCATCCAAATTACCATCTGTTTTATTAAAGTAACGGATTAATTTTAAAGCTTTAACAGATCGGCAGAAGGTTTTCTTTCTGAATTTCATAAGTTGGGATTGGGATTGACCAAACTGACATTTGCGGAAGTAGGCGGAGATGAAAGGAGTGATTATTATGTGACATGTATTTGAAAACGGTAGGGTTCAAGAGCCAAGCGGTTGCTGCAGAAGGTGTCCTTCCAGAGAATCCAACCCGACTGCCAACAGCAGATTACTCTCTTCCTAAATATTCTGGAGACGCCGTTGAGGATTTCCGCCGCTGGATTCTTTACGATTGACCGGCGACTGATCACCTCTGTAAGTATACACATTTCCAAACTAACTAAAATTCCTTCCTCAAATCCAAGTAAAACAATGAAGAAATTGATCAGTCTGGTTTGTATTGAATACTAACACTAATACCAATTAATTGTTCTACTGTGAATAGATACTTGGAGCCATCACAACCTACTTCATCATTTTAATTCAATTTAAAGTTGGAGACGTGAAGCAGGAGCTGAATATGTTGGCCAATATCTGCACCAACCTTACGCCTCATAATTCCGGCATGCAGTTCCTGAGGCAAATCTAAACCTCAACCAAGTCCGTACAATTTCAAACCTTGGATGAACGGGAATTAAATGAAAGGCTGATCAGGGATAACTGTTCTACTTGAAATTAGTTGAATCCAGACAGAAAATAAAATATGGAAAATTATTTATTTTTATTTGTAAAATAAGACATTCTGACAATGAAATAAGAAAAGTATACTTTAGTAGCAAATCCTCTTGACATTCTGAGACCTAACATTCCCTATGCGAATGTTCTTAACAGATCTAAAGCCAATAAACTTGGCAGAACATTTCCTACAATTAATTATAAATTCTTTACCCCTACTTAATTACGGTAATACTGCTTTCTAATAGGAATTATCCTTAAGCACACTGTATTTCTAACCTTCGTTACACAAAACCCAGTTTATACAAGTCTTTGGATTGAGTCCACATTAAAGTGACCTTAAATTATGTTTGGGTGGGACGAAGCGATTTTAAATTGAAATTCCACATGGAGGCATGTCCTCCACGAGATCGGAGTTCATTTTTAAAGGGAATTCAACGGGGATTCGTTTGTGTAAGGCCAAACCATTCCTGGACATCAGAAATCGGTGGAGTAGATAAAACAACACACGTTTGCACATATGCATGTGTCCTCTATAAGTCATCATTAGTATTGTCGGTTTAATGGGAAGGACGAGAGGTGAAAAATTAAGTTACAAAACTTTCTAATGAATGGATGAACCCTCCCTAATTAGGACGTATCCCGATTTAAATTCATAACTTAATAATATAAAATGTTGTACTCTCCATCCAGAGTTCAGGTGTAAATGTAGTCAGGTGTGGATTTGCCATGTCCTAATTGAATAAGAGAAGCTGGAGGTGGGGTAGATTGAGCAACTAAATTCCATCCTTTGAACTTATTGGCAAACGGAGATCGGCTGACCTCTGACCTTTACTCGAGGAGCTGGATTCCCTTTTGAAGTCCTCTTTTGAGTTGACCACACTGAGGGCTATTCCGAACTGGGCAAGGTAGTAGGTCCCCATTACTATCACCTAATTCCAATATCGTAATACAATTTCCAGCTTTGAATTACGTTTGAAAAGGGATTAGGAAAGTGGACTGAATGTTACCTGGTGGTGGGGGATCTGCGTATGGAACATGTTCAAGGCCAACACGGCGTCAGAAAGGACGAAACTGAATCCTCCAAGACAGGAGGAGAGCTTCGTCCAGCTCCACGTGTCCTGCAACTCAAACCGTTTCCAATACAAACTTCATTTACGGATTCAAAGAGTTATTTGTCAGCCATTCTAAGGCCGAGTTTCGTACCTGGAAGAGTTGAGCTCGTACCGTGGCTCTCCAGAGCATTGTGGTCAAGAGGGCAGAGTACAGGATAACCCCCAGGGCTATTACACCTCCGTCTTCCAGCAATGCCGGTGTTATCATAAGCAAACCTATAGGAAATACAATGAGAGAGGTTATCCAACTATGTCAAAGACAAGAGTAAAGTAAGGCCATACTCCAGCTGGCAATGAGGTAAACGGCAGCCCCCAGTTTCAAGTTCAACGGCTGGAATCCAAACGCTCGTATGTAACAACACTGGAAGAAAATCAAACTTTACGATTTCTTTGCCCTTGATTAACTAATTACTACAAACTAGTACAAATCAGACCTAACTTATATCTATTTTAAAACTCTACAATCAATTTATTTTGGATCATTACCTCTGTAAAGTTGGTTTTTGTCTGTTTTCAAAATTATAATAATAATAATAATAATAAATAGCCATCCCATCCAAACTTAAGTGTCGTTTGAGATTAAGAAAAGTTCGTATCTGAAATGTAAAACTACGTTGGACTCCATTCATCTAGTTGGACAAAAACTTGAGGTGAATCTGCATTTATTTACATGAATTTGCTACCTTTTATTCTTAATTTCTACCACACGAACGAATTATCCAAACTAACTTCCATCATTAATTTTCATTTTCCAAACTAACTTCCAAATATTAAATATTTTTCCTGACGGGGATTTCGCTAAACGGGCCTACAATGAGACAAAGACATACGATAAGAAATAGATTGTTGATAAACATACCTGTGCCAGACCAAAGGCAGTCATCCCATGCAAGAAGTACGAAGGCCAAATGAGGAAGGCATCCCCGAGACAGGAGAATAAAAGGCCAGCCAGGATTCCACGGGCAAAGCGATGTCTAGAATATAATTCAATGAATTGAAATTAGTGAGAGTTGAGAAATATTTAATTTTAAATGCTGTGAAATGTAATAAATGTGTACGAACTCGTCAGTCAGGCTGATTCCGTGGAGAAGAACAAAGAGAGCGAGGGACAAGACCGGGAGGCACTTGATGAGCAGTCCAAACCAGGAGGGCCGATCCTCCGGAATGAAGATGACGAAGTAGAGTCCCAACGTCTTGAGGAATGGAACCAACTTCGGGGTCACCGTCTTGAACTGTGACCAAAAACCAGAGGTGGATTGAGTTGGATTGGGTGAGGGGGTGAGGTGACCCCGTTCCCCGTGAACCTCAACCCCGTGAAAAACGTCCTCCTCCTCCTCCTGGGACGAGAGGTCGGAATCTGAGGACAAGGGGTTGCTGTTCTTGTCCTCAAACACGTCGTCCTCGTCCAGGTAGGACAAGTCCGACTCCGGCGGCTTGTCCCTCAGGAGGTCCGCGATGGACGGTGGGATCAGGATCGGGTGCTTGGAGTTCTGGAAGAGGATGTAGGGCAGCTCGACCTCCCTTGGCCCTTGACCCCCTCTGACAGTATCCTCTGCCTCATCCATCTACTACTCTCTACTACTAATCCAACTACTAAATGGAAACTGATCTTGACGGCGGAAGGGATAATAATATTACGAGAAGAAAGTCGGACAAAGACTGACAACTCCTCAATTAAATTCGGAGACGGAGGTTAGGGACGGAAGGTTAGTTTAAATTACTCAGTCAGGATTCTATTGATTAATTGGAAGTTGGGAGTCCCGTAACTTCGGCCCTTGTATCTCCTCATCCATGTCCCCCTCTTCCAGAGATTCCACTTCCCCTTTTGACGTCAGGGGAATTAATTCTGGACTCATCCTTCAACCAAATCTCTGTCTTCCTCTACAAAAAATACCTTGAATCCTGACTACTGGAATTCCAGATAGGATGTCCCACATTTATTCCATGTCAGTCATTCCGATTCTGCCTTGTTGCACAAGGGTCATTCATTCAGAACGTCATTCACTCACAACATCCAGCCGTTTTCAATCCTTTCAAAAATCCAGTCCTGCAAAAGCAGTGTGTCTGCCCTTTGACACTGAATTCCAGCCTCATTATACCCCCACGGGTAATTTTAATACACCATTCTGACCTTGCCTTAACCTCTAAAGTATCGCGAAGGTTAGAGTTTTAGAAGTTCCTCTTTGTGACTACCTGACTGAATAAACGGAGAATGTTTTTGAGGTGAATTTCCTGACTTGCTTCCTAGACTTCTGTGGCCGTTGAAGTTTGGAAGTTTGGATTGGAAGTTGTGTGGAAGTGTGTTCTGTATGAACAGGTCAGTATGACAAGTCTGTATGAGGTAAGTGAGTAAATAGGTTAACATGTCCTCTGCATTATTAATTCCCCCTTGGATGACATGGAAAAGGCAGAAGAGAATAATTCAGAGAATAATTCCTCCTGTATTATTCAAACTCTTCAACTCTGTCTTTTTCAGCCTTTTTATGGAAAGGAAGGAATATTTGGAGTCCATACTGTTCATGGACTTACAGGACAGGACTTATTGACTCAAGAGCCCTATATCAGACCTATATAGTCCAAAGCGGAGTAATAAAGGAGTAATCAATTTAAATCAATACAAAGAGTAGTTAGTGAGGGTAAATATCCTTATATTATATAGTCACTATACGTACTCCGTATATTCCTTCAGTCCTAACCAAAGCTAAAGTTAGTGGTGGATGGACATTTAATTATTTCCAAATTATCCTCCAGAACTAGAACTCCTTCCCTACACAAGCTTGTACATTCTGGGGTAGTCATTCTACTGTACACCTTCCCATCTAACCTTCAAAATATTTTGTGGAACATTTTATGAAATCCTAACACTTCATCTCCATCAAATAAATGTCGGAGAAAATATAAAATTAATTCCTCAAATTCCGGTTTTTCATAAACTCAAAGAATTAGTTTTTCGTTGAAAGAAGATTCAGATTAAGATTCAATATTGTAAGTTCCATTTATATGGATGGATTATACTTCAAAGGTTCAAAATACTAATTCTAAGGCTTCTAAGCCGACAATTCAAAAGACTAATTAGGGAATTGGATGGGACTGACAGATTTATAGGTTGGAGGTCAGCTCAGAATTCAAAACTCGTTTCATTAAGAGTTAAAGAGATTTATTTAAAAGTACGTAGATATCCAACTTCTTGAGTCCATTTCTACAAACTACAAATATCGGGTAGTTAATCAATATCGGGTAGTTAATAATAATAATAATCTAAGAACGTCTCCTTGTCTCAATCAGTTAGGAATGTCAACTGTTAAGAGGTTGAGAGGACTGTATGTTTGTGGGCTGGATTGACAAGGTCGTCGTACATTGCCTACGAAGGGTACTTGGTAGACGCGGATTGGTGAATGGGGAAAATATTGGATGGGATGGAGGATGGGAGTCCCTAGCCTAATTCTAACTAGGTAACTTCTAATTGTCACTTATTTTACATAAACTCAAATACGGATTTATTGGCACATAATTCCTAAAACTTCTAGTACCCATTTCTTCCCTTTCAAAAGAATCCAATGAAGTTGATTAGTATGTACTTGTATTAGTAGGGAGATTGAGAATGACTTACGAGATTAGTGTGTGTTTCCCAGGAGGGACTCCCAAACACTTCCGGCGTCACGTCCATCATTTATTAATGAAGAGGGCCTGGTGGACAGAGTTCAAGGGTTGACGGACATCTTCACTCAACTTCAAAGCAATAGGAAGACACGATTGATCCGATGGACTTGGGAATCTATGAGAAAGGAGATGAGGTCATGTCCATTCCTTCACATTTACAATGTAACTTCCCATACAATTCCTCACTTCAAGTTATGACCCCAATAAGAGAAGTAATAATAACAATACGTTTATAAGGCCTTTCTTAGAATATTCTCCAAATGTATGGTTTAAATATATAATATCAACATTCTTAATCCAGAAGTTAGAAAGATTGGAACAAAGGCTGTCGCTGGATAAATTCGTAGAGATGGCTTGAAGAAATTATGAATAAATTGTATTTGAGTTGGAATTACGGATTGTAATAAAGCGGAGAGAATATCATCGCTTTTCCACTTCCAAATACAAAAATTCTAAACTTTTAAAAGTTAGTTGTTTTAATTAGTTTTAAATATAACTCTGGAATACGGAAGGGAAAAAACTGATACGTAAACTTAAAATATAGAAGGGCTATATATGTAATGAAGCCAGGATTGGTCATAACTAACCCACAATGATATTTAAATCTGTCCTTTCTAAGGGTCACTAAGGGAAAGGTAAAGCCCCTTAAGCTGGACTACGAAGGAGATTATCAGAATGGGGGGGAAGTATGGAGAGATTTTCAATTGAACTTATCCAGAAGTTAAAGTTTGGTAGAAAGTACATATAATAATGTATTTGTATTGTAATAATTAGCATAATATAATATGTATGTTTTATTATGTGAGGATGGAGGGGGTGCGGAGGAAGTTTTTTGAATGCGCGTTGTAGGCGGACGGACTTATGCCGGAACTTTTAGTCCCTTCCACTCATTTGGAAA